>CAUYQG010222539.1:0-58900 GCA_963574415.1 Tarsius wallacei | reverse complement strand
TTAATTTTTTAAAAAAATTTATTGTAGACCATTGCTTTACTGATGTGGCCATGTTTCCTAAGCTTTGGACCCCTCTCTCCTACCTTGTAATCTCCTCTCTCTCTCTCTCTCCCACTCTCCCTCTTCTCTCTCTGTCTCTCTCTGTCTCTCTCTCCCTCTCTCTCTCTCTCTCTCTCGCTCACACACACACACACACACACACACACACGTGCGCGCACGCACACACACACACACAGAAATGCTTATAAGAGGCGTCATCTGCCGGGCGCAGTGACTCTTGCCTGTAATCCCAGTACTTTGGGAGGCAGAGGCGAGAGCATTGCCTGAGCCCAAGGGTTCAAGACCAGTCTGGGCAACTTGGCAAGATCTCATCTCTACAATAAATCAAAAAATTAGTCAGGCATGGTGGCACATTCCTGTGGTTCCAGCTACTTGGAAGGCTGAGGTGGAAGAATCACCTGAGCCCAGCAGGTGGAGGCTGTGGTGACACTCCAGCATGGGCAACAGCGTGAGACTCCAACTCAAAAAAAGAAAAAAGAAAAAGAAGATTTTTCAGTTAGGAAGACTGAAAATTTGAGAACTGGATGCCTGGCCCACCTTGAAGTTCCCTGGCAAACCAGTGGTAGGGAGGATTCTAAAAGGCAAATAAAAAGAAACCCCAAAATGCAAACGCCTCAGAAACGACCACACTCAGGTGTCTTTGTCAGGACAAAAAGGCCCCATCTGGACCTTTCTCTGATCCTCCCTTCTGCCACCTTCGCCCAGCTGCCCTCCACACCATGGTGCAGTTCCACAAGCATCCGGGGAGAGCACTTCAAATGGCTCCCACAAAGGCCTCATGAGCCTTTAGACAAGTTTTGTTTAGCCTGTACACATTTTTAAGTCAACATTTTTTTTTGAGACAGGTTTTTGCTATGTTGCCAGGCTGATTTCAAACTCCTGGCCTTGAGGGATCCTCCCATCTCAGCCTCCCAGAGTGCTGGAATTACAGGCATGAGCCACCATGCCTGGTTTGTCATTAACATTTTTAAAATAAGAGTTTTTACATAAGAATCTGGATTTTTTTTTTTCTTCTTTTGAAAAACCAAGCCAGGAACAGTGGTTCATGTCACTTTGGGAGGCAGAGGCAAGAAGATTGCCTGAGCTCATGGGTTTGAGACCAGCCTGGGCAACTTGGTGAGAACTCACCTCTACAATAAATTTTTTTTTAATTGGAAAATAGAGTTTATTTAGAAAGGAAATTAGAGAGAGAAAAGACAGGGAAGATTCACTTCCCCAAGGTAGGGGAGGGGGCCAAAGCTTAGGAAAACATGGCCACATCAGTAAAGCAATGGTCTACAATAAATTTTTTTAAAAAATTAACCCAGCAGTAGTTCCAGCTACTTGGAAGACTGAGGCAGAAGGATTGCCTGAGCCCAGCAGGTGAAGACTACAGTGACTGTGAGTGTGCTACTGCACTCCAGCCTGGGCAACAGAGTGAATCTCCTATTCAAAAAAAGAGAAAAATCAAAGGTTCTGGCCAGGTGGCTCTGTATTTCCAAGTGGTAAGTGTGAGGTCGCATGGAGTTGTGGCTGTGTCCATGTGGATTATTTTATACCCAGAACACTTACCCTGCCTGACCCCTACAAGAACTGACATTTTCCACTTCAGGTCAACTGAGACCTTACCTCTGCCTGTCAAATGAAACAGATCTGGCCTCACACTGGCACTCACGCTTCCTTCTCAGCATGGCATGTTCAGACATTCCACCCATGGTTACACTTCATTCAAAATCTAACAATAAATGTGTTATCCCTAGCAGGTCTCTGTTTCCCCACATTAATACTTTTCTAGTGTTTTTTTATTTCATCTAAGATGCCTTCCATCCTAACTTGGCCTTGAAACTCCTCCACAACCTTTAAGATCCACATGAAGGCCGGGTGCGGTGGCTCAAGCCTGTAATCCCAGCACTTTGGAGGCCGAGGCAAGAAGATTGCCTGAGCCCAGGGGGTCAAGACTAGCCTGTGTAACTTGGCGAGACCTCATCCCTACAATAAATCAAAAAACTAAGCCAGGCTTGGTGGCTCAGCCTGTAATCCCACGCCTTGGGAGGCTGAGGTGAGTGGATTGCCTGAGCCTGCGGGTTCGAGACCCACCTGGGCAAGCGAGACCTCATCTCTACAATAAATAAAAAACTAGCTGGGCGTGGAAGCACGCGCCTGTAGTTCCAGCTACTTGGAAGGCTGAGGCGGAAGGATCGCCGGAGCCCAGCAGGTCGAGGCTGCGGTGGCCAGGAGCGGCCACTGCACTCCAGTCTGGGCGACAGAGTGAGACTCCAACTCAAAAAAAACAAAACAAAACAAAAAAAACTGTCTTTTTAGAAATGGGAATAATGGGCTATACTAAGGAGATAGCAGTCTCCTTTGGTCCATAGCAATCAAGGAAACTTTACTGTGGGCCTTGTGAAATTCCCCCATCCTGAGTGAAGGGAAGTTCCTTAATGAGGCCCTAGTTCTACTTTCTGGGAGGAAGTCTTTTAAGCATATTTCTCTATGGCCCTGCTTCCACCTGTAGGAAGTTCTTCCTTGTAAACGATTCTCTGTTATCCCATCTGAAGTTGGCAGTAGTGTATGCACCTGCCCTCCTTTGAAACCTGCTTCTTGCTGGTGGAGGTTTGAGCTTAATGGTTATTTAAAAACTGAAGAGTCGATGTTTTGTTGTTGTTGCAGTTGTTTTAGAAGACTGAGCCTCTGGTTTTTTTTGATAATGCAACTCATCAAGAATGTAATTGACTTTTGTCCTATTTGTTTCTCAGACAGTTGTGTGTTAATATTCACACTTGCCATTTTTTCTTAGACATAATTCTCAAGTCTTATTTGGTTTTACCCTTCTCCTACTGTACTTAGCTTTCAACCCAATGGAAACGTCTTTGAGATCAACATAAATGGTGGGACAGATATACTTTTAAACCAACTTCAAACCAAACCAAGTTAAACCAAATCAAGTTGCTCATTGTATTTTTACATGGTAATCCCTAATTTGTGAAGTCTAGAATCAGTATGATGATACTTTAAACCCTTTTAAATTTACTTTCACTATTCTCATTCATTGCTGCTAGTAAACTGACCAATTCTTAACTGACATCATCTCCCTTTAAAAAAATAGCTTATTTAGTTTAACTATGAACAAATAATGTTCACCATTATAATTGAATTTTCCAACTTTCTCTCTTAGTTCTTTCTAAATACACAGTAAACACTTTATTTTATTGTAAACAACAATTTTTTCCAAATATTTTGCCTGTGCATGCTATTATCTTATATCTTTCCAACTCATAATATTGCTTTGCTCACAGCCTGCCACCCATTTTCTAAGCAAGTGCCACATATTTTTGGTATTTGTTTTACAGCACCCCACTTCTGGTACCATTTTATTTGCTAGTCAAGGTAACACTAGTTGATATGACAGATAAATCTAGAAAATTATCAGCTTAATTTTGTGGAATTTTATTTATTACATTAATAAAGTTCAGTCTGAAGAAGGTAGTTTACACTCAATCATTCAAAGATACAGGCTGATAGAATCACAGAGAAAGAAGAAAGGAAGATTACATAGGTGATTTGATATTACAGGCCAGGTCTGGAAGTGGTATATAGTCATGACAAGAATAACTATAAGGTAAGATGAAAAATAAAATCTAGCTGTCCAGAAAAAAAAGAAAATTGGTTTGTTCTGTCTTACCAACTTATTTCAGTTCTTACTGACCACTCATTTCACTAATTATCATACCATATAAGGATATTTTTTATTACATACCAAGTGCTATATTTGTGTCAATTCTACTTTGTCACTCAAATGAGAAATGTTCATGTCAGACATATGACACATACTTGGTTCTTTATGTAATTATTTCTTTATAGGTAGCTAAGAGAGCTCAAGCTCTTGAATCAGTCATATCTGAGTTCAAAACCTACCTCTATCACCTGTTAGCTGTGTGATGATGTATTGCTGAACTTCCCAGAGCATTAGCTTTCTGATTTGTAAAATGAGGATAGTAATAGTTCTTTTGAAGGGAAACCGTGAAGATTAAAGAAGATAAAGGCACAAGGCAAGGTATTTTTTTCCCTGCTGTTTTTTACATACTAATTTACTTGATTAACATTGCCACAAATGAAAGGCAGGTTGTGTACAAATTCTAGAGTAGAATATTAAGTTCAAGATTTTCCTTAGTAATAAGCCTCCACGTCTTGAATAGTATCAACCAAGGGTGAGCCAAAGGACTCATACAGCCCATAGTCTTGAACTTGCTTATAACTTTTATCTTTAAATTCAGTGATGCCATGATTCAAATTCATATCCATACTTTGTATTTTCTCTCTGAAGTCCAAATTCTTAGATTTAAAAGTATTTTATTTTATATCTCAAAGAAGTAGGCTATACTCTAAGTAGCATAACTAAAGACTTGTTGATATTCTGATTATTCTTTAACTTTCACCTTGACATTGTAAATTGTGATTCAAATAACACATTTGTTTCTTCATAAAATAAATAACTTTTTTTTTGTACTTTTAAGCTTAATGAACTAAGAAAACATTCCTTTTTCAATCATTTTTCTCTGTGTCTGAAAGTATATTTTCTGTTTTGATACTATTAATGTATATTTATTAGTAAGATTATGTTAAAAGCATATTGTTAAGTGGAAAAAGCAAGTTAAAAACAAACTTGTTCCATGAAAGAGAGAATTTGGTAAGTTGAACTTTATTGAAATTTAAATTCTGCTTTCTGAAACACTCAATAAAGAAAATGAAAAGACAAGCCATAAACTTGAAGAAAATATATACCAAACACATCTGTTAAAGAACTTGTATCCAAAATATTTATGCCTGCATGCAAGTATTTATGGTAACTTTAGTCATAATCACCAAAAACTAAAAGCGACCAAGATGTCCTTCAATAGGTGAAAAGATCAACAAACTCTAGTACGTCTATACAATGGAATATTATTCAGAGATGAAAAATTAAAATAATAAGCTAGCAAGCTATACAAAGGCATGGATGCATCTTAAATACATACTGCTAAAAGAAAGATGCCAGTCTGCCATACTGTGTTATTACATTTATATGACATCCCAGAAATGCAAAACTACAAAGATTGTAAACAAATAGTGATTGCCAGTTCAGGTTGGGATTACTGAATGGGTGAGGCACAGCAGATTGTTCAGGGCAGTGAAACTATCCTAATTGTGATTACATGACATGATGCATTTCCCAAATTTCATAGTAATTACAGCAGAAAGAGTAAACCTTAATATTTGCAAACTAAAAAGAAGTCATTTAGAAGATTAGTGGATCCCAGAGTAAAAGATTTTTATATGTAACATATAAAAAATATGTAATATGTTACTGGTAAGATATATATAAAGCTTTATTTCAATATATCTTATATAGAAGGTATGTAATATGTATTATATATAAATCAAACCACACACATACAATTTTCAAATAAAACTTTTATATATCATACATACAAGATATACATTATAAATATATGTATATCTGATATATATTTTGGATGTATTCTGTAAATAGTGGTTATCTCTTGATAATGAGACTACATTGACTTTTTATGAAAGTAATTTTAATTATATCAAAATATGAAGAATGGGCACCATCATAAAATTTCAAATCATGCTTGAGGCATTTCTTGGCTGACACAACTTCTGCCACTGAAAATTTTAGCTTATGGGGACCACCCCCAGCCCAATGAGCATTCAAGGACACCTTCTTTAATACCACTCAGCATTGCCTTTTTCACCAAGAAGACCAACACACTCAGGGTGAGTTTTCACAATCAGAGCCACTGCACACCGCACTTGTTTCTTTCTGTATCATCAGATGTTACAAATTAGAAAATGGTCTTCCTCCTATATGTTGCCAACTCTTTCCCCTGACGCCATTGGTTGTTGTCCCTTCCTCCAGCCTATTAAGTAAATTTTTATCAGGCTCCCAGCTTCTTTCTGCTGTACAGCAACAAACTGCTGTTGCCAAGGCCATCCAAGCTTTCACTGGCGCCAGAGCTGTTAGACGTCTCTCTGCTCTGATCTGTCCTGACTGCCCAGAAGCTTTTGGCAGAAGGATCCTCACTTAATCCTACATGTCCTCTTAGCTTGGCTTACAGGACACAGAATTCACTTGATTTTACTTCTACTTAGCTCTCTCTCTTAAAAAATGATGTAGGTTTTGTGTTAGAATACCCTCCCATTATCCTGAGGGATTTATTTCTCCAGATTCTCTGAACACATCTTAAAGATTAGAGCCTCTTTGGTGATTCTGGCTCTTTTGTGTGTGTATCTTTAGTTGAAAAGAAAAAAAAAGGAAAAAATATATGTTTTATTTCTGCACCTATCTCCTAACTCTTTCTTCCTTCTTTTTGTTTACTTACTTTCATTATTAATGCTAACATCAGAACTTTTATCACTAAAATTTTAAAAAGATTATTAGAGGAGCAGTTGTCATTTTTTTTAGAATGTCAAAAGAACAATGTAGACACTATTCCATTTTCTACATCTCCTTGGCTACATCTTCATGTCTTCTCTTTCCTTTGTTTTGATATCTGTTTTTGATGGGAGAGTCTAGTGCTACTGATGTTCTTATGCTAGAAATTACAAATTGGCAACACACTGTGAACTCTTCCTGGTTCTCATATAAATTTTCTCTGGACGTTTAGTGTCTTGAAATAATTTAAAATGATAACCATTAAAATTTGGAAAATTCAATATAAAAATTTAAATTTCTGGCTTATCCCTTTTTAAAAAGATAATTATCTGCCAACACTGTGTCCATATTTCACAAAGCAATAGTAGCCTACTACTGAGAAGTAGCCACCGCCTTTCAAAAGTACTCAGCACACTCTAGTTTGCCACAATCCTGCCACTTCTCTTTGTTCCTGTCCTGAAAGATGAGTACTAGTTCCTATTTCTAATCAAGCGTGAACTTCAATACCCAATCTGCTTTTCTTATTTAGAGGTCCTGCTTGACTCCATGTGTATTTGTGTATGCTACCTTATAATGTGTATTTTCAGACATGGAAAGGAGAGACAAGCAATGCATCACGTCTACAGCAGTTTCTATCTCCTCTGTCCTCTGCCTCCTAGACCACTCAGTGCTTCTGTCTTAAATCCACAATTTGAAACAAATGAAAATATAAACAACTTTTTCACATTCATTTAAAATGAATGAAAAGGCATGGGAAAGGTGAAGGAAAGATATGAGGATGAATTAATACTGAAATCCACTTTTCATTTTTCTTTTTGCTGTAACACTTCTAGTAAATCCAGGATTTCTTCTTTCTTTCTTAATCGTAAGGGAATGTTATAGAGTAGTGGTAAGAAGACTTGAGTTGTAGTTAGAAAACATGGCTTTGTACTGTATTTTAAATCTGATATTCACAAGCTATGTGCCTTTGGACAAGCCATTAAACACTTATGAACATATAAACTCATCTATAAAGTGGATATAATATTTTCTCTCTCTTTTACAGGATTGATATAAGACTCAGGTAAGTTTATGAGTGTGAAAATGCATTAAGAAGTCTAAAGTTCTTCATACGAAGGATTGTTCTTAAATGTAAATGAGATTCTAAATTAATGAATGAATCAATGAAACTCAGATATTTGTCAAATTTGTATTAACCTTTTCATACTCTGTGGTAGATGGAATAATGCCCTTTCCAAAGGTACACATGTTTCCTTTCCAGAACTTGTTACTATACTATTTACATGGATAAAGAGACTTTGCAGAGAGTTGCAGATAGTGAGATGATATGAATATCCTGTGTTAGAACTCTTCTGGCACACATGAGCAGGGGCACCTCTAGAAGATGGAAAAGGCAAGGAAACGGATTCTGTCCTACAGCCACCAGAAATAACATACCCTGTTGATATCTTGATTTGAGGATTTCTGACTTCCAGAAATGTAAGATTATAAATTTGTGTTATAAACCTGCTATATTTGTGGTAATTTGTTACAGCAGCAATAGGAAACTAATACATTCTCATAACATCCAGAATATAAATGTTAAAGATGAAAGGAAAACATGCCACAAGCAGTATCTTCTTTTCTTTATTATTTGTAAATTTGATTGCTCTTGTCTTAATCACTGTCCCATATACCTCTGGCCCATTTACTTCAGCACATTTATTATTTATCTGATTATACTACTCCATGTCCATAAGCAACATTCTATTTCTGACATTACATCTCCTCTCCAGTATTTTACCCAAGTTTTTTTTTTTTTGTTGATATCTAAATAGTTTCTCAAATTCTGCTTCTTATTTTGTCATTGTGAAATCGAGTAGTAATGTCTAAAAACCTTTTGGGCTGCTTTTACTCTTTTTGACTTACGTTACTCATTGAGCATTTATTTTCATGCTTCTGTTTTATTTTAATTTGTTGTGTTATTTATTAGTTTGTGAGTATCAAATGTTACTTGTTTTAAATCCAAAGCTCACAGGTACCACATAAAAAGTTCAATAACTTATTTTGCAAACCCAACATAGTTTCTTGCTCATGTGCAATTTTGTTGCTTTCAATTCATCAGTCCTTATATGTTCTGCCTAGGTGGTTTCATTCACATCCATATCTATTTGTATGAATGAATCCCAAGTCTATACCTCTAGCTCTCTGAACTTGACCTTTTTTTATTCCTGAAAGTGATTATAAAAACACGATAAACACATATTCTTCAATACTCAAGATGTTTGATGATTTGTTGGGAAGTGTAGAAGATAGATATCTAAATCAGTATAGGGTAGTGAGAAAATATTTTCAAAATGAATTGATGCTGCGAGAAACATATGAAATATGAGTTAACCTTGCCAAAGTGAGAGAAAAAGTCTCCATGGAGACAGGAGAGGGAGAAGGAGAGGGAGAGGGAGAGGGAGAGGGAGAATGATCACCAGGTTGCTGAATTGAGTTCTGAGTCTGTGGTGGCCATCCCACTCCATTAGCACACCATAACATGTGGACACACACACACACATACACAACAGAGTACTGTTGGTGGAGAACACTTCAACATGCTGTGTTTGTGTTTAAGATATTTGGGGGAAGAGTTAAACAATTAGAAACAAGCAGCCAGAGCTCAGGAGATAGTTCCAGCCTCAAGAGCTAGTTACATGGTAGTAGGATTAATAAGTAAGGTAAGTAGGGATGTGGAAAAAATTACCTAGGCAAAATGAATAATGAGTGAGTGGGGGAGAGGTGAAAGAAAAAAAAAAAGCCTGGATAGTAGACATTTCAGGGAGGGATAGAAGAGAAGCAGCACATGGAAAAGTTATAGAATGAACAACTAGACAATTGAAACAGAACCAGGAGAGGTGCGTGTCATAGAAACTAGGCTAAAAGATAGTGGGAGAAGTCACCAGTGTCAGATATTAAGAAAATAGAAGTGAAATGAATCAATCATCCCATTTGAGGTTCTACTTCCAAGTGACCAGCTTTAAGAAGAGTTTTCATCATTTGAGAAATTCTGGTATGCAGGAAGATCAATATAACCAAAAAGGGAGGCAAAGTCAAAGACCATGCAAAGTACAAAAGTTTCAAATGTCAAGAGAAGAATGAAAAAGCTTGCCAAGTTTAAGGAGGTCAGTAGAGTATATGAAAATACAGTTTCGAGTCAGGAGAACAAGGAAAAATACTCACAGGTTCTGAAAACAGAGTGGTGTTGAAGGAAGCTTAAAGGGCCAGAGGAAAATCGATTGAAAAGTGATTATTTGGTTTAATAACATAGAATGTCTCTGGAAAGGATTGGGCAATTCCAGTTTGTAGTTGGTGGTGCTGTGTTACTGTTTTCCTTTAGAATGGAAGTGATGGGAATAAGAAAAAAAAGGTGTGTGGGGGGCAGGGGGTGGGGAGGGTGGGGAGGATGGGGAAAGAGGAAGAGGAAGTGTAACTGATGGAACAGATATCTGAAGAAGCAGGAGGATGGAAAGCAAATGAGATGAGGAACATTTAGCCACAACCTAGCTTTCTTAGGCATCTCCTATTTTGTCCATAACAATGATGAAATGAAGTAAAATGTAAAAGCTTAGTATAATAAATTTGTCACACTATTTAGAGTTTATTACAATACTTTTATACCTTTAGGTACAGTATAACAAAATGTTTTTTAAAAACCTCATTTAGTATGACAGATCAATAGTGTATTTTTAAAATTAGCACTGAAAAAGTCAACTTGAATAAGGTGACACCTGATTCTTAATAATATTCCTGTTTAGGGTATCATAAATCACTTATTTATTTGATGGGGAAAGTAAACTGCCATTTCCTCTTCCACAGGCAGAATTTGTTCTTTTGTTTTCTCTAAACTTCCAACCTACTATTCATAGTAGGTACTAGTAATTTATATTCAAAAGAATTAAATTAACTTGTTAGTTAATATGTTTGAAGTGTATTTCAACAATTAGAATTCAAACAGGCTTTAAAAAACATCTGTGTCTCATTAGGCATCAAAGCCAGGTATTTCTATAAATATAACTGCATTTTAACACTTGAAAGAAAAAATAATTCACTCATTTGTATATTAACAAAATCTATATTCTATTCCATGCACCCAGGGCCTGAAGACCACTTTTATTTTCTCCTAACAAAACAGAATATGTATCTTTTGCTACACAGGAAGATATGAGTTAAAAGTAAAGACCACACCTGCCATAGTATTCCCAGATTTTTGCATTTCTTAAGCTTAAATAGGACCAAATTTGAATAATTGCAAGGAAAAGTATAAGAATACAACAAGCAAAAGAGAGAAAATTATGGGGCTAAATTAAATAGTCTTGGATGTCCAAATACAAGAGATATATCTGCAGAGGGAGAAGAGAAACCATAAAGCATAAGAAAGTGGTGGTGACAATGACATCCACACTGTTATGTGATCCATGGGTCTATCACATGCCATCATCTGGCTCCAAAACTATGGAATTTCTCATAATCTGCTCCAGCAAAGAGGCAAAGGTCACAGATAATGCAAGGCAGTAGATAATGCCAGTGGCTAAACCTATTTGCATTTGAACTTACAATGCTTTCCCTTAGCACACTTATCTAAAAACACCAATGATTGACTTTGGAACTTGCCCTTTTTCCCCTTAGAATTTAAGACTGGATCCTTATCTTTGCTGACCTATTAATAATCTTTGTTCTCATCATTCTTCTGCTTTCCCTATTCTTGTAGGTTTAACATCAATTCTCTAGTCTCTGGCAAGGTGTTTTGAAAAACTCCTGAAAATAAGGCTGAAAAAAGTAACTAAGTCTTGACTTAGTCCAAGTGAGAAATACTCTGCTTTGGATCTTTGCTCTCATAGCTAGGTCATTACATTACATTATTGAAGCTTCTCTCTTGACATATGTCTCCCACCAAGCAGCCTCCCTACCCTTTTACTGTTGAGGACTGCTTTGAACTCCCAGGTCTTCTAGAGACAGGTTTCACTGAAATCCCTCTGCCTGATCTTCCTTCAGTTCTGTAATACAAAGTACCTGTCTGCCTGGTCTCTTCTTCACCTGTTACTAACTCCTGAAACTTCTGAAGCTGTCTTCTAGAATATCGTCCTGGTGCTTGTTGTGCAACCTTTCGGACATTGTCTACATGTTTGCTTTGACTTAGATTAATTCATTCATCTAAAAATAGGTAAGGAGGCTTGCTACATGAAAGACTATAAACTATACGATTATAAATTCTAAAGAATATTCAGTTTAAATGTACCAAATAATAGATGTGGTTGAACATCTGAAAGTCTGGGCTTCTTTTTGTCTCTTTGTGGCAGTGGTTCACATAGGTGTATGTTTTAATTTTCTTCCTAAGCCCAAGAATAACTGCATTTCCCAGGCTCCCTTTCAGGTAGATGTGGCCACATAATGGAGTTCTGACCAATGAAATGTAGGTGAAAGTGAGACACACCACTGCAAGACCTGGCCCGTAGAAGCCTCCCACAGGTGAGCCTCATTTGCTTTTCCCTCTACCTGCCTGTTGAGAGGACTCCAGGGCTTCAGAGTAGGGCAGAGCTACTACATGGAAGGACTGAGTTTCTGAAAGACTTTGTGGAACAAAGTTTCTTACTTAGCCCTTAGTGGATGGTACTATCAGCTAGCATTAAAATCTTGTCTTAAACTACCGGGATTTCAGTGTTTATCTGTTATGCCTGGGTTACTGACTCTAACCAGTACCTTCCTCTAATTACTTTATTTGTTTCTGGGGTTTCAATCTTAGAGTCTGAACCAATCTGTGTTTAGCTGCCCTCATGGATGGAGTCCTAGTTATTTTGCTACAGCATTTACTTTTTCTCCATCTGTTCATTATTATCCTCATTTAAATGAAAACAAAAAACAACATATTTTAAAGTCATTTCCCTAAATAATTTTCTCTTTTGCTCTTTTCCACGTATCTTTAATTCTCAGATCCCCTGGATTAGGTATAAGCATACTCATTTTTAGCTAGTTTCCCATGGGTAGCCACTTTCTAGGAGGGTGACCTTGGAAAAGTAGTTTTAACTTCTTCAAGTTTTTTTTTTTGCATAAAGATAATAATACCTTATCTCAGAAGTGTCTTATCAAAACAACATGAACATTAGTTACCTCAATTACAAAATGATACAAAAATATATCCCATATATTTTAATATGAGTACATATCAAGTGGTTATTAATTGGTTATTACTTTTAAAAGACTGAACTTTGGCCAACTGCAGGCATTCCAGAAATATTAGTTCCCTCCCTTCTGTCTTCCTTATCCCCTTTGTAAGGGGGACAAAACATTGATTATTCTTCTGCATAGTGCTTCTATTTGCTACTCATAGGAATCGGACATTCATTCACTCATTCATTTATCGAATATTCATTGAGTACTCATCACATGCCAGTGTTGAGGTAGACAGAGGAATGATACCATAACTAAAAAAAAAAAGGTGAAAATGTTGGTGTAGGAATAGGTGGCTACAGGCCCTGAGGGTAGGAGAAAGTCAAAAAGTAGAACCAAGGAAGAAGCCTTTAGGTGGATCTCAGAAAAGGCTGTCATTGACCACAGGAGCAGAAGAAAATCCAGGGTGTGCCAGGCGTGCCTGCAACTCCCTTCCTTCTGCCTTTGAATAAAAATGTCAGTGGAAATTATTCCATAAATGTGGCCATTACATTTTACTTCTGCTGCTATTGAAGTTCGTCCTTATTCCCTGAGGACACAGGTGAAGGTGAAAGGGAGGCAGTGGTCTGGGTAGGTTGGAGACGCCAGCCTGGCATTGAACATTTTCTATAGACAATCTCTCCCTGAGTCTTTGAAATGTTAGTGATTTAATAATTTTCTTAAGAATTAAAAAAGACACATGCTCTTCCTTTCTTCTTTATAAAGTAGCCATTTAAACAACTTTCAGTGTTGGAAGTATTTCTAGCTTAAATATTTCAGAACTTTTAAAATTAGAAGGTTTAGTATTTAGGGCAAATAGTTCCTGCCCTGTTTCACATAACCAGGTCTGAACCTTTAAAGTCCTGGCATTTCCTGGCACAGGGACAACCACTACCATGCTTTAGAGCTACACGGAAAGCAAGGACATCACTAACAGTAGAAGCATTGATGTCTCGCTCTAAGTTATTCACAATTTTCAGGTTCCACATGCTGGTTTTTACCTGACATTTCTCTGCCAAATTCAATTGCTTTTGTTAATTTCATTGATTTAAAAAGAGACATTCTGCTTTGTTCACCTTTAAGGTAGCCAGGCAGATTGATGTATTTCCTTCACTTTTCTTCCTAACGGTTGTTGACATTTTCAATAAATAATCATATTGTTTTGTCTTTACTTTGCATTTTAAATACATTTTTGAATTATATAGGCATGGTCCCTGGTTTTACTCATGGTACAATATGCTCGTTTGTATGTGTGTATACAACACACAGACACACATACATAGATACACTTTCACACACGTACACATAAAAAATGCAATGTGTTTATATTTTAAATACTCATGTACCTTTAGTACAATATATACATTTATATATTGATAAACATACTATGAAGACATACTTCTATATATGAGCATTTTGTATATATATTTTTATACATAATGAAGTGTTAAGAAGTCAGATGTATATTGAAAAGCCATATTTAGTGGATTTTGTGGTCAGTTGGAACCAATTTCAGTCTGTGTTTCAGCACTTACAAACTGGGCAAATTTAGTCAAGTAACTTAACCTTCCTAATCTGCAGACTTTTTACCAGAAATAAAACTTTATCTCATATCATACCCATGGGATATTTGTGAAGATTAAGTGAGATTAAGGACAATATTGTTTGTCCTTGCTGTGAGCTTGGAATGCACTAAAAGATGAATACATGTTATTCATTTGTATTACTCTTGTGTAGGTATATATATAACTTCTCTCTACTCAACTGCAATTGGTTTCTCTCTGTCTGAAATTTCTGATTAAATAATGGTTAATCCAGACCTATTTTTCTTCTTCTCAATTCTTCTTAGAAATCTTCCCAAACCTAGGAACTTTTCAGGTCTTCTTTCTTTTTAAAAAAAATTATTTTAAAGATGGGGGGTACAATTCAGGATTAGGTATATAAATAGTCTTCGTACAGATGAAGTCTGGGTCTCCATTTGGTCCCCCCTTCACTTGGTCCAGGATCAGATACGCTTATTAATGTTTTGTGCCCCCCCTCCCCCACCATCCGGCAATGTTCCACATCTGCCAATCCCTTTCTTATGGTATTATGATAAAAGTTCAGGGTCCATATGTAAGTGAGAACATGTGGTATTCAGTTCTTTGTTTCTGTGATAAATCACTGAGTATGATAGACTATAAATCCATCCAAGTTGCTGTGAAGTCCAGAATTTTGTCCTTCTTTATGGCTGTATAATATTCCACTGTGTATGTGACCACATTTTTTTATCCACCACTTTTGTTGGGCAATACAGTTGGTTCTACCTTTTTTGCTACTGTGAATAGTGCTACAATAAACATGCATGTGCCTCGTGTTTTTTGTAGAATGATTTGAGTTGTTCCTGGTATATTCCCAGAAGAAGGATTGCTGAGTCGATGGAAGGTCAATTTTTAGATCTTTTAAAAATTGCCATTGTTTTCCACAGAGGTTGTACTAATATACATTTCCATCAACAGTGTAGACGTGTTCCTTTTTCCCTGCATCCTCTCCAGCATCTGTTGTTTTTTGAGTTATAAATAATGATCATCCTGACTAGACTTAGGTGGTATCTCAAGGTGGTCTTGATTTGCATTTTTTTGATGATTAGTGAGGCTGAGAATTTTTCATGTATCTGTTGGCTGTTCGTATATCTTCTTTCATATATTTTGCCCAATTTTGTATGGGGCTGTTTTTTTTTTTTTTTCCTTTTGGCACATTTGTGTTCCTTGTAGACTCTGGATGTTAGGCCTTTGTCAGACATACAGTTGGCAAATATTTTTTCCCATTCTGTGGATTGCCTCACCACTCTCTTGATGGTTTCTTTTGCTTTGCAGAAGTTTTTTTAGTTTGCTGAGGTCCCACCTGTCTATCTTATCTCTTATGGCATGGGCTTTTGGGATTTTGATCAGGGATTGGTTGCTTATTCCAATTTCTGTAAGGGTCTCTCCTGCATTTTCTAAGATTCCTAGAGTTTGAGGTTTTATGCTTCAGTCTTTGAACCATTTGGAGTTGATTTTTGTATATGGTGATAGGTAAGAATCCTGTTTCAATTTTCTGCATATGGTCAGTTTTCCCAGCACCATTTATTGAATAGGTTCTCCTCTCCCCAGTGGTTCTTGGTGGATGGAGGCTTTGTTGTAGATGAGTTGGATGAAAGATTGAGGTTTTGCTTCTGGAATCTCAATCCTGTTCCATTGGTCTATATGTATGTTCATTGTACTAATATTAGGCTGTTTTGATTACTGTCACCTTACAATAAAGTTTGAAATCTGGAAATGCTATGCCTCCTGCTTTGTTTTTTTGTTGAGAATTGTTTTGGCTATTCAGTGTTGTTTATGTTTACATATTAATTTCTATATTGTTGTTTCCAGGTCTGAGAAGAATGATGTTGGTAATTTAATGGGTATTGCATTGAATCTGTAGATTGCCTTAAGTAGGATGTATGTCTTAACAATTTGGATTCTTCCAATCCATGAGCATGGAATATTTTTCCATTGGCTTGTGTCTTCTTTGATTTATATGAGTAGTGCTTTTTGTAGTTTTTGCTGTAAAGGTCTTTTACATTTCTGGCTAGGATGATGCCGAGGTCTTTCTTTCTTTCTTTCTTTCTTTCTTTCTTTCTTTCTTTCTTTCTTTCTTTCTTTCTTTCTTCCTTTCTCCTTCCTTCCTTCCTTCCTTCCTTCCTTCCTTCCTTCCTTTCTTTCTTTCTTTCTTGGCTATTGTGAGAGGGGATGTACTTTTTACTTGGTTCTCTGCCTGTTTGTTGGTATATACATATGCAATTGTTTTGCACATTGATTTTGTATCCTGATACTTTGTCAAAGTCCTTTATTGGAGCAAGGAGGTTTCTGACAGATCTTCTTGGGTTTTTAAGGTATAGGATCATATCATCAGCAAAGTGGGATAACTTAACTTCCTCTTTTCCTATTTGGATACCACTGGTTTCCTTCTCTTGTCTGATTGCTCTAGCTAGGACTTCCAACACTACGTTGAACAGGAGAGGTGAGAGTGGACAGCCTTGTCTTATTAAAGTTTTCAGGGGAAATGCTTCCAATTTCTGTCCATTTGGCAATGTTGGCAATGGATTTATCATAGATAGCTCTCAATATTTTGAGGTATGTTCCCTCTATGCCTAGGCATTCAAGGGTTTTAATCAAGATGAGGTGCTGGACTTTGTCAAAAGCTTTTTCTGCATCTAATGATATAATCATGTGATTTTTGTTTTTATACCTGTTGATGTGTTTGATTACATTTATGGTCTTATGGATGTTGAGACAGCCCTGCATCCTGGAGATGAAGCCTTCTAGGTCATGGTGGATAATTTTTAAGATGTGTTGTGGATCTGTTTTGCTAGAATCTTGTTGAGAATTTTTGCATGTATGTTCATCAGGGATATTGGCCTGTAGTTCTCTTCTGTTGTTAGATCTTTACCTGGTTTGTGTGTCAGTGTGATGTTAGCTTCATAAAATGATTTGGAGAGAATTCCAACTTTCTTGATTACCTGGGACACTTTCAGTAGGATTTTTGTCAGCTCCTCACTTTATGCTTTGTAGAATTCATCTAGGGCTTTTTTTGGTAGGTAGTTTTCTTATGATGGAATCAATTTCCTTGGTTGTTACTGGTCTCTTTAGGGTCTCAATTTCTTCTTGTTTCAACATTGACAGTTTTTGTGATGTCAGAAAGTCCTTCATTTTATTTAGGTTTTTGAGTGTGTTTCCATACAGGTGTCCATAATCTGATAATCTTTTGTATTTCTTTGGGGTCAGTTGTGACTTGATCTTTTGTGTTTCTGATTGTGTTTATTTGGGCTTTTTGTCTCTTCTTCTTGGTAAGTCTGGTTAGGGGTCCATCAACCTTGTTTATCCTTTCAAAGAACCAGCTTTTAGTTTTACTGATTTTTTTCTATGATATTTTTATCCTCTATATCCCATATTTGGACTTTTACTTTGGTGATCTGGATTCTTCTGCTGAAGTTAGGGTTTTGGTTGTCTTACCTTTCCAGCTCCCTTAGGTGATTTGTTGGGCTATTAACTTGTGATTTTTCTATTTTCTTGATGTCTTTGTGGAGAGTTGTAAATTCCCCTTTTAGCATTGATTTCATGGTATCCCAGAGGTTTTGGTATGTCTTTGTTTTCATTTGTTTCTGTCTTTTAATTTCTGTGTTGACCCAGGAGTTCTTTAGCATCATGCTGTTTAGTGTCCATGTCTTTCTTTGCATTTTGGGAAAATCTTGTTGGTGGTGATATTTATTTTTATTCCACTGTGATCTGAGAAGATGCATTACAGTACTTGGATTTGATGAAATTTGTTTATGCTTGATTTATGGTCGAGAATGTGTTTGATCTTGAAGTACATTCCATGTGGTAATGAGTAGAATGTTTATTCCATTGTTGTTGGGTGGAGTATTCTGTATGTATTTATTAAGTCCATATGGTCAAGTGTCAAGTTGAAGTTCTGGGTCTCCTTGTTCGTTTTTTTCCTTCATGGTCTATCTAGGGTTGTTAGTATCTAGGGTAGTTAATGGGGTATTTAAGTCTCCAGCTATGATAGTGTTAGAGTCAATAGTTTTACTTAGTTTATTTAGTAGTTGCTTTATAAAAACTGGTGCTCCTGTTGAGTGAATATGTGTTTAGGGTGGATATTTGTTGTTAATGGATTGAACTTTTTATAAATTTCTGATAGCCTGAATGTTGTTTTGTCTGATATTAAAATCACAACTCCTGCCTTTTTGTGTTCTGTTTGCCTGAAAGTTTGTTTTCCACCCACTAACTTTAAGTCTGTGGATATACTTTGTAGTGAGATGTGTTTCCTGGAGACAGCATATTGTTGAGTCATGGTTTTTTAAAATCCAGTTTGCCATTCTATATCTTTTTACTGTGCATTGAGTCCATTGACTTCAGGCTGTTTATTGAAATGTGAGAGTTTATTCCTTCATGAGACTCTTATAAGGCTGTTTTGTTTTCTTTTAACTTTTGGGTTGACATGTGTGTTTTCAATTTTGCAGTCATGAGGTGTGTTATGTTGATTCTATGTTTTCCTGCATTCTTGGGAACTACATGGTTGCTCCTTTTCTTCTTCTTCTTCTTCTTCTTCTTCTTCTTCTTCTTCTTCTTCTTCTTCTGTGCTTAATATCTTCTTGAGCATCTTCTGTAGAGCTGGTCTGGAAACAGCATAATCTTTTAGGGATTAGATGTTTGGGAAGGATTTTAATTCTCCATTGCTGGTGAAGCTGAGTTTGACTGGGTAGGAAATTCTTGGTTGAAATTGTTTATCTTTGAAGACATTGGAAATTGAACTCCAATCTCTTCTAGCTTATAGTGTTACTGTCAATAAGTCTGCTGCTATTTTGAATGATGTTCCCCGGTGTGTAGTCTGACCTTTCTCTCTCACTGCCTTTAGAATTTTTCCTTTTATACTTACTTTGTGTAGGCAAATAACTGTGTGTCTAGGAGTTGGTCTTCTCATTTGATGTCTTGTGGGGATTCTTTGAATATCTTGTGTTTGGATGGTTGCATCTCTGGTGAGATGGGGAAAGTTTTCTTGGATAATCTCCTGGAATATTTGTTCCAAGGTGTTCTCTGTTTCCCTTTCTTCATCTGGGGTAACTGTCAGGCAAAGTAAGCTCAGCATCTCAAATTAATTGCACAACTCTTGGAGGCTTTGTTCTTTTTTTTTTTTTTGAGCTTTCTATGTTTTTAACAGATTGGGTTAATTCCATGTTTTGGTCTTCAAGCTCTGAGATTCTTTTTTATACTGGTTGATTCTGCTTTCCATACTAGTCATCTTGTTATTTATTTTCTGGATGAAGTTTTTTTTAATGACAAAAATGTCTATTATAATTCTTTCAGTGTTGCATCTTGTCTTTCTTGAGTCCTATTTGCTCTTTCTATCCATTCCCTAATCCCTGTTGTATTCTGGCACTAATCATTGGTGATTTCCATTGTTTGTGCTCTGAGGTCTGATTTTTGGGATGTTGCCTCTTTGGTAT
Source organism: Tarsius wallacei (assembly GCA_963574415.1). Taxonomy (NCBI): domain Eukaryota; kingdom Metazoa; phylum Chordata; class Mammalia; order Primates; family Tarsiidae; genus Tarsius; species Tarsius wallacei. Next base: position 39,245 of record CAUYQG010222539.1, on the reverse strand, counting down.
ACTGGGAATTACCTGTGTTATTCTGTTGATATTTACTGATTTATGACATATCTCTTTATTTTCTCTTTAATGCCATTATTCAGTGGTAATTGGAGGGGCTTTCACTTCTGTTGTTTGCTCAGCCCTCTATTATTCCCTGATCAGATCCTCCAAACTTGCTCTGTTTTGAAATGGCTGGGAAATGGGATGCTTTGCTGTTTCTTGTAGGCTTTAGAGTTGAATAAGGTAGAGAGTGGGGAGCTAGGATTTATAAACTACTTGCAAGTTACAAAGTTCACTGACTGGGTTATGGTCCCCCAGAGACCTACACCCCTCCACCACTCTATAGGATGTTGCAGTGGCTACATGTGTGTATCCCTTGAGTCCAAGATAAAATAACAGTAATGAGGAGAAAAGAGAAAAGTAAAGTTAAATGGAATAGACAAAAATAATAAAAAATTAAAAAAACACAGAAAACAAAGCGAAACCAAGAACAAAAACCAAAAAAGACAAAAACAAAACAAAAAACAAAACAAACAAAAGCAGAGCACTAAAAACCCCAAGAAAACCACACACACACACACACACACACACACACACACACGCATATACATACACGACAAAAAGCAAAAGAGGAAGAAGAAAAAAAGGGGGGCATGCAAATTGAACCCTCACATACATATTTACACACACACTAAACAAGAACAAAAGAACAACAACAACAACAACAAAAAGATAAAAGGGGAGAATGCAAATTAAATGCACACACACACACACACACACACACACACACTAAACCAAAGCAAAAGAAGAACAAAAAAATGTATTAAAATTTCTGGGCACTAACCACCTTCTTGTGGCAGGTTCTGTAATTGTTTCTCTCAGCAGCTCACAGGTAAGACCATCTGCTATCTCCTGCAGGGCTGCAAATTCATTTACAATCTCCCTGGTGCACGTAGTGGTGGTGGTGGTGGGGGCGTGTCAGTGGGGGGTGAATGGGGCATCAGTCCTTTACTCCTGCTCTCAAAAGGAAAGGGGCATATTCTCTGGTGGGGTGGTGTGGGTTTGTCTTTTCCCCAGGTGCTGACAGCGGGTGTCCCAGCCAGGCTTATCCCAGAGTAGAGTTTTCCTAGCACAGCTGCCATCCAGGATCCACCTTAGTTTGTCTCTCTCAGTTGTGTCCCAGCCATGTGGCTCTGATGTTCAGAAGATTTCTGGGGAGGAGGGGGTTGGGTCAGCCCAGGACTCACTGCTGATGGTTGATGGGTCTTCCTTGTCCTTTTCTGGTCACACTCTTTGTCCTGCAGCTGGGTCAGGGTAGGTTGTGGGGTGTCTGAGACTCTGCACTCATTCTGTCCTCTGAAGTTTGTGTTTTGGGGATAGTCTCTCTGGGTCATAATCAACCCCAGAGTAGTTAAGCAACCAGTCACAGAAAGCGAGTCTGTTGCTCCGTGGTGAGCAAGCTGGACCACTTTCCATTTGGAAAACAAGGTGGTTGTGAGGTGCCTGTTTCTTTTTCTCCAGTAGGACTCTGCCTCTGGCTCCCTTGCTGTGCTCCCTCCGCATCCCTTGTTGCCAGTGTTCAGCCAGGTGCTGCAGTGGTCGGGCAGTCTGGCAATGGTAGTTGCTCCTGCCAGTTTCTTCTGGAAGGACTTTGTTAATTTTAGAAAATGGCTCTCATCTTCTGCAACAGAAGACACTAGGGTCCAGGTGGAGCAGCTGTAGCACCAGCTGCTTCACCAGGAGCTCCTTGGCCACTTGCTCCTAAGTCCCTACTTAGTCAGTCACTCAAATGCCCACTTAAACACAGACATGCAAGCAAATTTGTCCACACACTCACTCACTCACACAGAGATCTGCACAATCTGACAGACTCTGCCACCATCTTCCCCCTCCTCTTGACTTTTCAGGTTTTCTAAGTTCATTAAAACAATCAATGTGCTAAATTTCTAAATATATTGAAATTACAGGCATGTAAAAACTTAAAATTATGACATTTTTCATCAAAATTCTGAATAAGATCTTGATTAAGCAATAGATGTTGCATATAGTTGTAAAACTTTAGTGTTTGTGCATATACATGCATACAAACACATATGTACATATATTGATAAGTGAATATATGCATATGTATATTGCATAACTATAATTATAAATGCAAGAGTATAAAAATAAAGACTTGCATAAAAATTAAATGCATGATTAAAAAAATTGCACCACTTTGCACAGATTGCTTAATTGGAGGAAAGAGTTATGGAACCTCAAACAAAAACTCTTTTTAATCTCTATATGTCTCAGTACTTATTATATATGTGATCTTGGGCAACTCAGTAGCTCTAAATCTTGTTTTTCTCAAATAAAATATAAAGATAATAATATTTCTTCAATTTATAACTTACTTTATCTTGGAATAAATACTTAATCTCTCTGAGCCTCTATTTCCTCATAAGTCAATTGAGCTAAATATTTACATATAGTGTAATTATTACATGTAATCATTAAAGGGTTGCTGTGAAGATTGAGTAGCATAAAGCGTGTTAACATGCTATATAAACTACAAAGAACTATATCAACTTCTATAGTCAATAAAATAATAGTTAGTACTATAGACATTGTTATACTTTAAAAAATTGAAAGAATAATCGCTCCTTTAAAATTCTATCTAAAATATCATTTTATTTATACAGGCACATTTTTGGAATGTAATCTCTAAATAAAAAACTTACAATCAATGCAACATTTGACTATCATCCTAATTGTTCTATACAAATTAATGTGCAGAAAATGTTAGCTTCTAATATATAGGGTAATTGTATATTTTAAAAGATATTGTAATGAACATTAATAAAGATTTTATATACGTGTGTATAGAGATATGAATTTGTCTATTCTTAGATAATGGATTTATTTTGGCAATTTTAAGATAATAAACATATTTTCTTATAAAATCTGCCTAGCTTTATTTGTAATAATAAAACCTACCCATTCAGCCATTGTTCTAGAAGTGAGCCCAAGGATGTCATTGGCATCTAGGTATGCAATATGGGAGTAGAGCTACATTTCTCTTGGAATTATTGCTTAGGCATATTATCAACATTATCTATGGTTGATATTTTGCATGTACAGTAATCAAAAAATTAATCCAGAGAGATTATCCTTACTCATTTACATATATTACTAAATATTACTAAGCCAGAATGTACTGTGTCTCAAGTTTTAGATTTGTATGGTAAATTAATCTCCCAACAAAATTTATCAAGTTCCTAACATAAGTCAAATATTTTGCTTGGAATTGGGGAAATCTGGAGAGCAAAATCAAACCCAGTCCCTGTCTTTGTAAAGTCAGTAAGTAAAGTTATCAGGGAGAGTGTCACTGGTTTATAAAAAAATTAAAACATATAAAATTACAAGTGTGACATGTACTAAGAAGGAAAAGTGAGAGCTGGAGATGTTTAAGTAGGAAAAATCAACTGCATTTGGGAAAGGCTTTTAGTTGGAAATAAAGAAAATAAATAAGGGAATAAAGTATGAATCCTGGTTTTCTGGTTCTAGCAACTCAGCAAATAATGATGTCTGAAATAGGAAGTACTAGAAAGAGGACCAACTTTGAGGCTGGAGGTGGATGGTGCTCTGGTTTGGGCATTTTGGATTTGAGGTTCCATAGAAACATCCAAGAGAAACTATCAAGTAGGCAGGTGTCTGTATAATCCTAAAGTTCAGAGCAGAGCTCAGACAAGGTGATACATATTTAAGAGTCACTGATATTAAGGAGATAATTGAAGACTTAGGCATGAATACAATTGCTACAAATAGTATAGATGAAAAAATAACAGAGATTACTAAAATGCTTTGAGCAACTATAGTATAGTCATAGAAAATTAAGTTACTGATGTATATTTGCTCATAAGCACAATAACTACATTACTAAAAACAAATCAATGAGAGTATTAAACAAATTGAGGGGAATAAAATGCATAATCAGAATATTAACAACTGGTTACATAAACACTGTTCACTTGATAATATCTATTTGTCTGACTAATGTTAATTTATAATAAATGTGTATTCAGAATTGGTGATTTTGATGGCATCAAGATCGAACATTTGGCTTACTAAAAACAGGCTGAACAGCACTGAAAATTGCTGATATTGATGTTTTTATAATTTGGACATTAACTATTAAACACATACATTCACACATACAAATATACACACTTACAGTATTAAACTCAGGGATTAAGATTTAAAACAGATCAGTTAATGAGTTAGGGCATGGCATTTAATAAATTTTTTTCATTATTTGTTCTTAGATACTGCCAGTATTAATTATGTGCTGTATATCATCTCAATTACAAAATCATTGAAACTTTTATTGAGCAATAAATATTTTAGGTTAGGTAGAGTTCAGGAAATAATGAATTATTTGGAATTGGACTTTTAACTAATTTGTTTAAAGAGACTTCTATATGGGCAAATAAAGATGATATAGAAAGTTACTGTCACCAAAAATATTCTTTAACTGGTCTTCCCTTCTCCTAAAAGAAATTATTTAATGAGGAATACCATAAAAATGAATAAATAAACATCTACCATCAACTTACAAAACATGCAGTAAATTAGAGTGTGAATACATAGTGGTCATTACCAATCATTGCCTCTTTCAAACTTTAAAATAATCATTTATCAGAAAAGTTGCTAAGTTACTACTAAAGATGTGAAGGAAATGTTCAAGCATAGCCCAGCACATCACCTGTGTTGCCAAGAAGAATTTTTTACTGGTATAAGACGTGCTGGGTAGCTTACAATTTGCATTAAAATGTCTGTAAAACCTATATATCTGTATTACCTTAATAACCTGTAAAAGTTTGTTTGATATAAGTAATTCTATCTTGTTAAAATCTTCCATTTTAGTTACATGCCTGCTGCCCAGACTGCAGCACCTAGATGCTGTGTCCAACTGCAACTTCCCCCAGCGTGTAACCACAACTGTGCTTGGCCCTTGAACTGTAACTGTTAGCTTCTTCTTTGAAATCCCCTACCATACCCCACCTGAATCCTGCTTTTAAAAAAAACTAACTTTGCAAAAATGTTTCTGGCTAACAGCCAACTAGGTAAACATAAAACCGCAAGGTAATAGTACCCCTACCCTATTTTCTGTTCTTAATATGTAACCATAAGTTACCATAGTTTCAGACACTGTATTTTTTTTTAAGCTATGTTGCATATATAAATCCCTCGCTTACTTTGCTGGGGGCCGAGAGATTTTAATGGCTCTAGCCAGCTCTTGGTCATCAGCCGATTAAAGGACTCAGAATCTAATCTTCGCTGTGTTGGCATTTTATTACTTGCACTCTGGTCATAACAGCATTGTATGTAAAGAACTTAGCCAGTGCATCCCTGTTCCCTCTATATCTTGCACATGCAAACCTCTTTTGGAACTGCTTAGTTATGTTTGCCGCTATCCCTCCTCTCCTCTAAAGTTCTGTATTTCAGACTCCACTGGGAAAGGGATAGGGTCTGCCTACTGCAGCTAGAAGTGAGGTGCATGCAGGCACAGTGCCAGCATCAGCTTCAGAATGGATCTTCTCGCCCTACAGGACCTGACACATTGCAAAGTCCTATTCTTGTGTAACCTTTCTCCTCTTGCTGTCAGTAAATGCTCTAGCACTGGATCCTCATGTGTGTGTTGTCCTTTCTTAGTGACCTCAAATCATGCACTGATCTCTTTCCTAGGAGCATTTATCTGCCTTTTAACCTTGGTTGCACTCATGTGATGTTCTATTTGACTGTACAGCTTGACCACCTAGTGAAACAGACAAGTCAAGATATTAGAAACTAGGCATAATTGGCCAGGCACAGTGTAATTACACGCCTATAATCTCAGCTCTTAGGGAGACCAAGGCAGGAAGATTGCTTGAGCCTAGGAGTTCGAGACCAGACTAGGCAACATAGTGAGACTTTGTCTCCACAGAAATTTTTTTAAAAAAGGAAAAGACCCTGGCATAGTGATGGTACACCTGTAAGTCCTAGCTACTCTGGAGGCTGAGGCAAAAGGATCAATTGAGCCCAGAAGGTTGAGGCTATATTGAATTATGATTGTGCCACTGCACTCCAGTCTGGGGGACAGTGTGAGACCCTGGCTCAAAAAACAAAACAAAACATAGATATTGCACTAACATTTGCAATAAGATGTTTACTTTTGAATAATTAGTGTGCCAGGTTGCACTAATGGCCTCAATTCTTTTCCACTCTTTGCATTCACACACTTTTGCAGGGCTCTTACTTTGATTCTTTGAGTACAAGACCTATTTTTGACCATAAGAACAAGATAGCCGAAAACAATGTGCTAGTTCTGAACCTAGAGTGTCTCCTGTCTTCTTTACTTCTTCCATTTCCATAAGAAGAGCATACTCAAATAGCCTACACATCACAGGAGGAGGAGGATGAAATCACCAAGTGTGGAGCTTTCATTCAGGTGCCCCCATCAAGGACAGCCTAGAGAGCACAGTTCCCAGCAGACGTGCTGATGCTTAAGTGGGACCAGCCAAGACCAGTGAGCTACCTAGCTGAGTCGGAGAGAAGCATCTGCAGCATCTTTGAGTGAAAGTGTAGATGTTAACCTTACAATAATATAATAATAATTATAATCATATAGGGAGGACTAGGCCACTTCGATAGGTTCAGAGTGGTTCAGAGGAATCTGTGGTTTCAATATTTTTGGTTATACCAGCCAAAATATAGTCATCTATTTTCTAGATTCTATTTTTCCCCCAAAATGTCCCTGACCTTGGTAGGGAGTTTAATCTTCAGTGGAACTCAGCTACGCTTAATTTTAATTGTTAATTAATTACTCTCATCTTTTTGTTAATTTTCTTTCCAGAATGATAGAGCTTAGTAATGGCTATCCATTTCGATTTTCCTTGTAAATGCTGTTTTCTCCTGCATGTCTCAAATACTTGTGCATGGCACCAGCTAGGCATTTCCTTCACCCAGTGCAGTGATGCTAGTGTCCCACCACTGAGAGTTTTAACAATTGCATTGCCACCTTGTGCCCCTTGTCAGCCAGGCAGAAAAAAATTCACTTCCAAAATATTTCAGTGTCTGCCTTCTGGGGCCACTCCTAACAGCAGTTGGTCCAGGTTGCGTTCTTAAGAAGTAGATTCCAAGTAGAAATGTGTAGAAAGTCTATTAGAGGATGCTCTTGGTATTAAAGGAGATGAAGGGAAAGCTGGATTGGGCAGAAAGAGTTGAGCTGAGATGCAGGTTCAAGGGAGGGCTCAGCCAATATTGCAGGGAGTTTTGAACAGACGTCATCCTTTGCAGTTGTGCTGAGTTGTCCTTCCATTGATCAAAAATGAGTACAGTTCGCGCTGAAGAGGCAGTTCTTTTTAGCTAAAGCAGTTCTGTTAGGGAGGCTGGCAGTTAATGGCCTTCTGGGGGCAATACTCCCAACATCTGTGGAAGTAAACCCTTCATTCTCAAAAGGGAATCTTGGCTGTGTACTGTGGAGTTCACAATCACATTATTACAACTGAGTAAATTACGACAAAACAAAGACTGTTTATTCAAACCTGGAACACTTTTCCACCTGTTCACTATTATTCTGCAGTCCTCCAACTTAACAAAATTCTCTGGTTATATATTTTTCTTGGTGTCCTATATCTATAAGCATTAACCATAAGTAGTTATTTTATTTTTTGAATTCTTTTTTCCTAGTTTGAGAGCTTTACATGAAAGATGTCATAATTTATTGATTTTTTTCTTAATAATTCTGCCAATGCATATAAATGGTTCCCTACATGTGTGTGAAATGACTGTCGAGTGGGTGATGCCATAGTGTTTGTCAGATTTTCTATCCATTTTTCATTCAATTTATTGCCTATCTTAAATTTTCTATATTTAAAAAGGTACTACATTAAAAGATAATGACCACATTGTGGGTAGTCTCCTATTATTTTCCTTCTACAACTTGATCTGCATTATTTGCATCTAACATCTAAAGTTTTTAAATTTCTCATAATATTTTAGGGGAAAAAACATCTACAGCAAATGGACCTTCAAAGGACCCCATCAATGTAGAGGTTAGACTGTATTTACTGAAAAATATTCCCTGTCTTCTATTAGGATTACTGTCTAGAAGATTGAGATTCAGTACTCTTCAGTGCTTCTAGTATGGTCTCATGACTCTTGTATGGGAGTATTATATATGCGGCCTATTTCTGATCTCTGTTCAATTATATTTTTCTAAGATAAAATTTCACATTATTGTCAAAGCCCACAGATTTCAAAACTTTTACATTAAGTTTAGATATCATCCTTGATTTTCAGTAACATTTCTGAGAGAAAAAAAAATGCATTGGCCTTTCTTTTACTTCAGCATCTGTGATTATCTTCCTACAAGTTCATTTTCTTGGAAATGGGGTAAATTTTCTACTCCTCAATTGGATGTTAACCAGTGTCAGTAACTATCAAAACAAAACAGAGAGAGTATTCTTTTTCTGTCGTCCAGCTTCTTGAAAATTTAATGTGCCTTTAGAAATGACTCTAGAGATATTTGTGGAAAATTGCCAGTTTGGGAGAAAATATTTCAGATGCATAAAATGGTTGCACATTAGGGATTGAGTGGTAAGTTTGCAATCTTCAGTCGTATTGTAATGTGGGAAAACCATTGTCCCAATCCAAAGAATGTATTGCCCAGAGCCCCAAATCTGTCACTAGGATTGATTGTGTGGAAGATGCAAAAAAGACAATTCAGCACAATTTTCTTGGGAATAGAACATATTTACAAGATTCATTGGAAGGCTCAGTCTTGAATAAATAATACAAAACCCCTTATATTCCAAGATCTGCCATCGTATAGCCTCCCTTGGAAAAGCATTTGGTCTGTCATAAACCCATCTTCATTTTTTTGTAAGAGAAATTTTGTTCATAAAATATTCATTTTACAGCATAAATCTATGTATTAATATAGTTCTGTGATATAAATCCTAAGTAAAAATTGTTGGGAAGTTGTTTCATGGTATTAATACCATGTATTAAAAACCCTAAAGATTAAATGTGGTTACTGTCAGTTATGGGCTGAATTGTACCTTCCCCAAATTAATATATTGAGATTCTAACCTGCAGTACCTCATAATGTGACCTTTTATAGAGACGGAGTTTTTTTTTTTTTTTTTTTAAAGTAATTAAGGTAAAATGAGGTCATTAGGGTGGGCCTTATCCAGTGTAAGTATAGTTGTTAAAAGAAAACATTTCAATACATGACACATACTGAGGAAGACTACAAGCCTAGAAGAGAGATCTTGGAAGAAACCAACTTGGTTGACATATTGATATCTCACTTTTCTAGCCTTCAGAATCATGAGAATCATGAGAAAATAAATGTTGTTTTAGTTACTCAGTTATCTGGTACTTTGTTATGGTAACTCTAGAAAAATAATATACTACCTACAACAATAAGAAGTTTTACTAAATTTTTGATCTGTGTGTTTAGGTATACTCTGTTCATAAAGCTTGCAATTTAGTTGAAAGATTTTGTCATAATTAGAGTGAATTCATTACTAAATAAAATTGCATCTGGATTTCTTAATCATGTTTGGATTTTTGAAAACTCCTACATATCATTCAAGAAAGGTGATGCAGCCAACAATTATGATGCAATGCTCTTTCTGATTAAGAAGATTTAAAAAAATACATTGTTGACTAAATAAAAAGTAAACTGAAGAACAATAAATATTTTCATTGTTTTCTCTGATGTGAATATTAACTTCTTTTAATCTTAAATTTTATTATAATTGGATAGAGTACTGTGCTACCAAGATTAAATGGGCAGAGTACCCACAGAGAAATTTTATAAAGCAAGATTCACATTTTTAAAAGGATCTCTGACATTAAGAAACTATACATTAAGATAGTATAGTATGAATGATCATAATTTAATTTTTTCCCATGGAAACTTTTGTGTTATCTTAGTATAAATAATTGTAGAAATAATACTGTGTTATTAAGAATACATGAAGGGTAATGAAAAGTGCAATTATTCAATTTAAATTAAAAATGTGTGGGTTTAGCTCCGCAGCTTGCCATTTTCTTGACAGATTTTCATAGTATTCAATTTAATTAAGTAAAAATGTATGTTATGAGTTGAATTGTGTCCCTACAAAACCCATATGTTTTAACCCTCAGTGTTAGAAATAGGGTCTTTATGGAGGTAATTAAGGTTCAATGAAATTATATGAGTGGTCCCTAATCCAAAAGGACTGGTGTATTTATAGGAAGAGGAAGAAACACCAGGGCTGTGAGTTCACAAATAAAAGATTATTTGTGAGCCACAAGGAGAAGGGGGCCATCGACAAGCCAAAGAGAGCGGTCTCAGGAGGAACTAACCTGGTCCTCACTTTGACTTTGTATTTCCAGAACTGTGGGGGGGAAAATAATTCTGTATTCAAGCCATCCAGTTTGTAGTTTTTTGTTATGGCTAATATAATACAGGTTTTAGACATCAGTTGAGAACATACTAGCAAGAAAGAATTTACTAACCTTTCAAAAATAAAGAATTTTTGGCACTGAATTTTGGTTTCGTATTTATAGAATGACAATAGTTTGTGTTTATGTAGGAGAATAAGGCATCTATCACCAAATTTCTTTGAGGAAAGGTAAAATCAGCAGAAAATTTAGAAGTTAAATTTTTGAAAGAATATATTTTCATAACAGAAAAACCTGACATAAATCATATATGATAAGAAGAAAACATGACAAACTATAGTGATATGATTTTTATAATTATCAACTGCATAGAGTAAGCAATACAAATGCAATGTTCATAATTTCTCCAAGTAACTTCTAAAACCTTTCTACTTAAGTTAGTTTCTGAGTATGGAATTCACATGATCCTGGAGAAGGATTGACATTTTCCATTAAATGTTTCTAGACACATTCCATGATAATTTACTATAAGTCATTATTTAAAAAACAATAAAAACCTTCATAATTTTAAAATATAGGGTAAAGAAGAGAATGAAAATTTTATAGTTCCTAATAATACTGTGCCTTCAGGTTAGGATTTTATTTTTTCCAGGATTATTTTTGTGTGTGTGTGGTAAATACTTGCCCCAAGACACTTCCTAAATCACAAAAACATATATACTTAGAATGACTATATATGAAAAAAGTTACAGACGTATTTTGGTTTGCACCCCAGGTGATTCAATTTTATTTCAGCAGAAATTATAGAGAAGTTATAAGAACTGTGATAAGTATCAAGAGTATAGAACCCACCCACGATGTTATAAATGAAACAGAGCAATATTCTTAAGTGCCATCTGACACTAAAACATAGCCATATTGTTTCATCTCTTCAGTCCATTCAAAACAATGATAAATTTAAATGAATTATGAAAAAATGACAAAGTGTAGTACAAGAAATATCCCACTGTGATAGTATGAGATTTTTTAGTGTTATGTTTACAAGTTCAACAAAAGATGATCAAAATCCTTGAAGTCTTATTTCAGGACATCAATATATCTCATTGCCTGGCTGTGGACCGTAAGTGGTCAGAGTTCTTTTACTCAGTGTCACTGTAGCACCTATTTCTTTTAATCTGCTCTTCCACTGTGAGTTGTTCAGACTGAACCTCCATTCTAGAAAATGAATGCTTAGCTGCACATTCATGGTTCAGAGCATTAAAACTTGTGTTTTCACTACTGTGAACTGCTCCTATTGTTTCACCATGCCAATGTTTGACGTTCTTTCCAAATTCTCTTAAACACAAGCATGGCATATTTTTAATTTGATCTACAGAATCTATGAAATCACACTCAAAAATGTTTTCATTTTTCTTGGAAAAAGCTGTGATTTTCACAGTGTTAGAAAAGAAAAAGTGTAAATTTTTGTTATTTGAATGGTTTCCTTTATTGTTTAAGAGATTTGTATCCGAAGAGATGACCGAACTCTCTCCCTTTACCATTAAGCCCCCACTGAGGCCTGGTTTTGGATCAGACTGCACAGGACTGCCAGCAGTCACTCTGTCAGTCTGTTTCTTGAGAGCCATAGCTAGTACATTCCTTGAATAAGTCTTTTCAGATTCAAATATACCAAGTAACGCTGAGATTCTAGATGCATTTTCTAACTTTTCAATTTGATGTTTACCTGCTGTGTTGTTTGCCTCTCTCGACAGAGGTAATAGATCAGGAAATTCTAAAATAGATGTTTTCTGTCTGCTATTATTCAGATATGAGACTGTGGCATAATTGTTATTATTATTCTTATTCAGATTCTCCTTTTGATTTTCTAGTGCCACCTCATCATCAGAGTAAGTAACCTGTAAAACTTTTGCACCATCAGGTTCATTCATGCTTCCATTTTTCTCCTTTTCAGCACTCTGCACACCCATGTCATTAAAATTCATTTCACTTTTCCTCTTATTCTTTGTATCTTCAGCCTCACTCAGTTTTTCTTGCACATTCTTATTTTCTTCCTTCTTTTCATCTTTTCTTGCCTCGTACATTTTTATTTTTTTGATTCCAATAACATCCTCTTTCTGACATAAATGAGTGGACTCTGGGAAAGGAAGATGATCTTGTTCTTGTCCTTTATTGTCCAGAGTTCTAACATGCTCTAGCTGTGATTCACTTTTAAATTCAGGGGACATAGGAGTTGTCATTTCAGGTGGCCATTTAGGTTTACTCATTTTTAGCTCTTCCTCAAATGGAAAATTTTTCTTGGGCATCTCCTTGGAAGGAGGCCAAATGATTTTTAATTTTCCCCTTTCCCCCAATCTTCTCAAATTATCTCTTTGCCATTCACTGTTACCAGCATCTAAATGTTTCTTAAGATCCTCAGGTGTGAGGATGTTAGTTGCAAAGTTTTTACACATATTTGGGTCTTCATTGGGAATAGAGTCCATTAAGCTACTTTGGGTTTTGCAATTCCATCGATCTTTATGCTGTTTGTGTCCAAAACCTTCATCATAATTTCCTTTAGATTTGAAAAGTTGTTTAAAGTGAGGCTTGCAGTATATTTGTCCATGAAGTGATGCATAATTTCCCAAACTGCCAAAAAAAAAAAACACAAAAAACAAAAAACAGCATTTTGTATATTTACTGTCAATTCAGAGGCAATTAAGAATTACTTTAGTGATGAAGACTCAGTCAACTTAACTTACTAGCAAGAGAAATGACACATTTATTTGAACATTCTTGCTAGATAATAGTTATCACCAATACCCCATATGATATATGTCTTGGAGTGTTTAGAATTTCATGATGTATGTCAGGCATTGATATATTTGGTATTGTAGTATAATGTATGTGTAGTTATAGATGGTGCAGAATGATAGGACTTAATCTGTGCTAATTCAATGATTTGTGTAAGAGGTTGCAGTTTTCAATAAATCCTGAATAGCACATGCACACAGATCAACTATTTGAACTTCCTTGCTAACAGAATTTTGAATGAATTGGAAAGCATGCCTATGTTATTGCTTATCTGGTCTTTTTAGGGAGATCAACAAATAGAGTGTCTATTAAAATTAAAATCAAATCTAGTCAGAGGCAACAGCATAGCCTTTGAAAACCTCTTAGTCTACACATAAAAGCAGATATATCAAGTAGACAGTAGAACTTAAAATGCATGGGTCACATTTACATCTAAATTAATTAGCCTCATCAAAATCAAAACACAAAGAGGTAAGGACAAACGACCAATAGGCACAAGACCAGCATGATAATCTCATTTATATGGATGATAACAGAGGGAGCAAGGGAGGTGTCTGATGGACCTGAAAATGTGAGACCATAATATAACCAGACAATGTTTCTTGGATAGTATCACTGACCAGTCAGAGAACAGCAGCTGAAACCGGGAAGGATTTTGCCTTCTCTGATAACCAGTAAGTGCACAGACCCTGTGATAAGAAAGACTGACAAGGCTAATGAAGCTGAACTTTCAAAACTGTCCCCTTTTAAAACAGTACCTAGGTGAGAAAAAATTTGAAAGTGGGATCAAAATAGACTAGGATAATGACAACAGAAATGAAAGGGAAGATCCTGACCAACATGAGGGTGAGGAACCAAGTCAGGAAATCCCAGAAATAAAGCTGCCTTTTTTATTTTTGAACTATTTATAAAAACAAGAAGAGGTAGCTCTGTGAAGTGAGAAAAAAGCCATCCTGAATTTCATCCTTCTAAGGATCGGGAAAATTAATTTCATATAAAAATAATCAACAAAAATGCTTATGTCTTTTATAAGGAAGAGAAAGGTAGATCATTATTAGACTATTCCAACATTTATGTCAGAAGAAAATAAAATAATGTATTTAAGATAACCAATGAAAGAAAGTATAAGCCGAGGGCTTTAATTTCAGCAAAACTGATTTTTCATATAAAGGTCACAGATAAATTGTTATTAGCATGTAAGAACTCAGGAAATACTGTTTCTATGATTCTTTCCTGAAGAATCTGCGGGAAACCAAGCTTTAATGACCAGAATGACTGAGGAATCATTAACATAAGGATTGGTTGTAGGCATTAGTATCTTGCAACCTGTAAACTAAGACAAAAAATGACAAAGAAGGAGATGACATGAAGTGTGGTGATTGTAAAAACTAAGACTGAAGACATGGTACAATGGTGTAAAAAAATAGGAAATGGGAATGGGGAGAGCACATGTAATTTTTTAATGTTTTGATCATCAGATTAGTGGTAATAATAGTTTTGTTATTTAGTACTGTTGTACAAATACAACTGAATTATTCTGTTATGTCCTTTGTCTTAGAGAACCAGGACTGTTGAAATGGGAGAAAGGAGATACAGATGTAGTAAAGAAGAGGCTACATAGAAGCAATGCAACTCTGAACTTGACTTGGAAATATCACTATAAATTTATAGTGTGTTTTTCTTTCTATGTAAAGATTTAGTAGCTCTTTCTACTAAAAAAAAAGCTTAGAAACTATTGCTAACTCAGAATGAGCATCAAGATTGTTGTCATGAAATACCATTTCTCACTAAATGAAACCTGAGCTTAGAGAGATGAACAACTCCAGTTCTGGAGCAGAAAACGTAAAAGAGAGCCTGGAACATCTGGTCCTGTCAAATAATGAGGAGACTTTCAAGACTACTGCTTTTATGTCCAAAGGACTCAAGAGACAACTTAAAGAGGTGCTCACTGACCAGGAGTAGGGATATCTAAGTTTCAGTAATAATAATAATTGCATTTGATTGAACCCAATCAAATACATATACATCCACAAGTTTATAAGGATATATACATATATACATATATATATATACATATATATATTTTTTTAATTGGTTACCTCTAGGGAATGATAAGGAACAATTCTATTATATTGTTAAATACATGATATATTGGCAACACAGGTAAATTAAGAGAATTATGAATTTGTTCTGTTTTTCCTCCACCAACTAGACCACTGTGTAACAAATAGTAGATGAGAGAAAGTGTCTCATTGTAAAAGTATTCTAACTAATAAATGAAAAAAATAACAGTATTAGAATATTTTACAAACATCAGTGAATGCATATATATATTAAGCCTCAATATTTGCTATGGTCACAAAACGTGAGACAACCAGACATTATGTGCTTATTACACTCTTGTCAACACTATCTATAATCTTGTGAAAAGTATCCAACCTGAATCTAGGTTTGGATAATAGTTTGTGGGAAATACATAGAACAACGGATCATACTGGATTGCACTATGAGTGTGCAATAAGCAGATCCAGGCTGTGGAAACTCTGCAGATCCAATGTCCACAATTACTTGCAAATAGATTGAAAGTAATAAAAGAATAGAGGGGAAACCTACAGATTAAAGACTTAAAGGACAAACCAGAGTTTTATAAAATGGACAAGACTGTAGTGTCAGGGAAAGCATGTTTGGATACAAAAAGGGAAGAAAGCAATTGTCATAAAGAATACTATTCACTCATGGAGAGAATTAGTGGGTTATATCAGAAACAGATGGAAGGGGCTTCTGCAGTAGCTAGCAAATCTATATTTCTTGACCTTGGTAGTGGCTAAAAAGTGTTGTTCACTTTGTAATAATTTATTGAGTCATACATTTGGTTTGTTTGATTTTCTGTCTGTGTTTTGGTACAATATATAATTTAAAAAATAGCAGTCATTGAATATTTATTTTTGAGTCCGTATTGTATGTCAGCTTATACTAGGTATTGTCAAGGCAAACAGTAAGACAATTCTTACAGTTGGGGGCAATTACAATAGACTGTGTTAAAAACGGAGCAAGCATAGGGGATGTTATGGAAACACATAGGTAGAACAACTGACTCCTACATGGGGGTCAGTGCCAGCATCTTTGTATTTAGAATTTCAGTTGAGATCTGAAGAATGAGCACGTGCTAGCCTCGTAGAGAACTAGGGCGGGGGGATGGGAAACTTCTACAAGATCTGGGATCACCTAGAGGTGAGAGAGAAAAATAATGCTTTTGAGGAACTGAAAGAAGTTCAGTTTGCATGAAAGTAACAAATACATGAGAGAGAGAAGGGATGGCAGGAGTGTTGAGAGAGAAAGGAGCAAGGGCCACATCCTGAGTTGTCTTTTAATTCATGTTACCATATTCGACTTTTTTTTTTTAAATAGGGGAAGCCATTACATGTTTCGGTCAGGGAAGTGATCTCACTTGGCCTCTAGAGAGATCGTTCTCACTACATTACAGAGCACAGCATCAGGACAGGTTGCTGTTGGTAGCAGTGGTAAGAAATACTAAAAGTGGGAAGTCCAACTAACTAGAAAGGCTGTTGCATTAGTCCAGGTGAGAGATGATCCTTGCTAGGGAATGAAGAAAGTTGTACAGCTCAAGAGGTATTTATGGTACAGAATTATAAGACATGATAATGGTTTGGATGTAGGAAATGAAAGAGAAAAAGGAGACAAAGATGACTTCATGTTTTGGCCATTGAGTTAATGTTGATAGCATTTACTGAAAGTGACATACAGACTAGTCAGAGAAAGAATTTTGGTAGAGAGAAAAAAATGGGTATATTGAGTTTGTTGCACTTCTAGAGAAATATAACTGGACAAATATATTAGTCATTGATCATAAACATATGATGCACAGAGGAGAGAGCTTAGTGTTATAGATTTTAGAGTCATTATCACATAGATGATGAGATTCACCAGAAAGAACAGAAACAGTGAGAAGAATGAATTCCTGTAACAGAATTCTGAAGAACTATACATCTTGATAATGAACAAAGACTCACCCACATAGGTGCTTAAGAAGGAGCACCCAGAAGTTAGGGGTGGGGGACCATTACATTCTCTTGTCATGGAAACCAAAGGAAAAGAATGTTGCAGTGAGAGGTGTTTGACATTGTCAATTAAAGTCAAAAAGGTAAAGTCTAAGAGATACACATTAGATTTTGAAACAACAAAAAAAGTCAATCATTTTAGCTCTCCGACTATAATCACACCAAATGTCACATTCACTTAGATGTATTTACTTCAAAAGTTTTGGAAAATGAGTATGTGGATAGGGTGCCTCTATTACTCCATAGAAAAAAGCAGATTTTTTTTCTTTGACTTGTCACTGATACTATTCTAAATTCCATTGAAAATAGATAGTCTAGCTCAAAAATAGGCAAATTCAACTCAGCACCTGTTTGGTATATGAAGTTTCATTGGAACACTGCCAGGCTCATTCATTTACAACCACACTCATTTGTTAGATATCTGTGGCTGCTCTTGTATGCTAGTGGAAATCAAGTAGCCACTGAAGCAATACGGCCTGCAAAGGCAAAAATACTATCATGCCCTTTACAGAAAAGGTTTGCCAACTTCAGATCTAGAGTCTAGACTTTAGACTAAAGTAATAACTTAGAAATCTTGGTAAAACCAAGAGTTGATTTTTCATAACCATGTTTGGACAAAAAGGAAGTTTTGGGATTTGAGGAGGAAAGCAAAATCCCAAGAGGAAAAAGGTCATAGCACTACATAACAGAACATGAGCACAACTCCTTGTTTTGTTGTGTTAACTAATGGCAGCAGCAGGAAGATATGGAGAAATCTGCATCTTCCTGGAGATATGATGTTATACTGCAGACTCTTCGAGCATTTGCACCACAGATCGCAGAATATTTTACCTCAGTTTACTGTTGCAATGGTGGCATCGGAAGCAGGACTTATGAAAACTCTGTTTGTCTGCTACTAGGCACTCCATTGGATAAACTCTCTTTTGACAAAGTATACATAATTCCTTGTCTTGGAGCAGCAGTTTCTGAAAATAAAAATTTACAAAAGCTTATACTTTTTAAAGTTTCAATTGCATTGTAACAACACAACAAAACAAAACAACCACATATTGATTGGTCATGCAGTTAAAGTGGAAAGCTCTGACTATTGTCCTTACTTTGCTTCTCTGGCCCTAGGCTAACCAACCAAGGGCCAAGTCTGGTAGAATGATCAACATTACTTGAATGCGTCTACCATTTATAGTAGAGGCTCACACCTAACTTCATCCAGTTTTTTATTTTCAAAAGCATTCTAGATGGGTCCTTCTAAATTATATACATATCTTTTAAAGCCAAGGACATTGTATTTGTTTTAATATTTTCTTGATGACTTAGAGGTGACTCTAAGATGTCAACTCTTAACTGTAATATAATGAAATTGCTGAATACATTGAAATACTCAGTGTCATTTGTCTTCAACCTTTAGACTCAGAGCTTTTGGATTCCCACATTGGCTTTTTGTTGTTTCCCTACTTCTTTTCTTGCTCTGATGTACCTGCAGTCATTTCCTGCTGCTTTCATGTGAACGTTGGCCAATATGAATAATAGTAGCTATATTACTAGTCAGTGTTTGTATAAGAGTTTAAAAATTAGCACAAACCTTTTACTTCAGTAAAAGTCCTCACAGTAATCCTGTGCGAATGACTAATCTTTGATATTAGTCATTTATTAGAGTTCTTTGTTCAGAGTACTTTATACAAATAAATATATACACTTCAGTGCCTAAATGCTCAATCTGGGCCACTGAGGGGCCTCCTTTGTTTATTTGGTTCTAGCAGAGGATGCATTTTTATATTTAACACCAGTTTCTTTTTTTTTCTATGTGTTTTTGAGCGATCGTAACAGAAACTGAGCACTTGAAATTAATTAGACGGCTTTGCTTAATTATACCAGAAACAAGCACATTAAGAACCACATTAACCTGATAAACTAGACACATATGTTACAAATATGTTAGAGGTATAATCATTAGTTTCAGCAGTTTTTGTTTTTCAGCTTGCTATTTCTTTCAATCTCTCTAAAAGCATGAACTACACTAATGATGTATACTAATTATGTCAAATTCTTTTATCATGAAGCTTCATTAATTGTTACAAGTGGGGAAAACAAAGAAATGAGCTGTTCTCTGATGATAAAAAAGTACTAAGTTTACATGATTTAAATCTCTCTCCCTCCAAATATAATCACATTTTACAAATTCATGCTCCTCTGTGAATGAGGTCAATTGAGCTGTCATTTGGGGTTTATTTTCAGAAAAGTGAAAAAAATCAGTTATGAAGGAGAAAAGTGGCATCAGAGGAAGCTAACTGTATCCACTCAATAATAATAATTAAATATTCAAAAGATCACATTCCACACCTACACTTTTGTCAGAGACACAGATCAATAAACATCCTTAAAGCACATATGAAGAGTGTAAATTTTTTCTTGGATTATGATCAGCCTGTGTTGAATTCAATGCAAAGACCATTTAAGACTGGCAGTTAAAAATATGTCAATATCAGACCAAGAGATATTACTTAATATTGTTTAAACAATTGTATGAAATAATAACTTTTAATAAGAAATACAAATAATGTGGTATATTCTGTAATCATTAAAAAATTTAGTCATATAATTGCTAATGCTATCACAATAACAATTTTTGCTATATCTGATGCTTTATCCAAAACCTTATTTACCTTGACAAATGTAGGCCTTAATAATCTATAAAACAGCATTTGTTATTCTCACATAGTGCAACTGAATCATACTAGATGCTTTTGTAAAGAGCAATTAGTAAAAACAAGCATATAAAGAGGATACAAGCATACAGAGGAAGCTGTTAGTTTTAGGTTATACTGTTTGGTTATTTCCACACACCCTCTTAACTGCAAATCAGCTCAGCTATGGAACACATGCCTTTAAGTGGTTAATCTTCTTTCACACGTTGCAGGCTCATTTACCACTTATAAATGCAGATTCCTCTTGCAAAGTGGTTCTCATCTCAGTTGCAGAAGCATCTGAGGTTGCATAATCCAGGCTTTTAAAAACTCTTTCACTCTCCTGCCACGTCTTTTGAAAATTTTTCCCGAGTTCTTTAGGTGACTCAGAGATATCTAAAATATGGCCAGCAATAACATCTTCATAGGTTGGTGGGGCATGCTTGAAGTCAAAGCCAGATTTGCCAGCTTGTGAACTATGTGATGAAGAGATCTTCATCTTTGTCTCAACAGTTTGATTCTCAAATGCATCCATGCCTGAGAAATGTTCACTAAGAGACCTTGTTTCAGAGCAAACCCTGGGCTGTTTAATGGGACTTTTTTCTTGCAGTTCTCTAGGATGCTTGCAAGAAAAGTCTGTAATACTAGTGTTCCCTAAAGCTGTTAATCCAAATTCCTCCTTACAAAAGGCATGACTTTCTTGTCTTATATTATGATTTGCTTCTCCGTTTGCATATACTCTTCTGTTTGACTTTGCTTCAAAAACTGGGCCATGCTTAAATTCCCTGAACCATCTGTTTATTTCATTTTCACGGTCATTCACAAAATTTTCAGCCATTTGAAAAGTTTGGTTGGCTGCTTCATATCGCTGTGTGTGCTCTGATAGGTGAGGCACTTCGACCTTGTGGATAATTTCGACTGCATCATAACTTTCAGTATCTGGCACCATGTGGTCAGTGGCATTTACTCCATCCTTGTGAACATAAGTTGCCTTTTTTTCTACTTTCCTAACTTCCTCTTGAGCTTCCATGGATTCTCTGAAGGAACCACTAGCAGCATGATTTATGCTTACAGGTATTGTGATCGTAGGTGGAGAGTCACTACCTCGAGTTTCTATCTTAATTTGACGACGAAGTGTTGCAGGAGACACAATGATTTCAGACCTCTTCTCTACGATGGGAACCGGAGTTACTGATGGACATGGGATGGTCCCTCTGGATAGCTTTTCAGTGGTGTCTCTGAGTCTGACAAGTTGTTCAGAGCGACTCCTGGGTGGAGAAGGAGAGGTATTTGCTCTGTGAATTCTAGATATTTGTGGCGTGGGTCTCCTTGGTGGGGATTCAACACAACTGTCCTTTTTAGGGGACTGAGAAAGCTCATCCTTAGTAGAGGCTTCTGTCTGTCGGGCAGTAGACTCAATTGTTATAAAAGTAGGGGATGGGGGTCGTGTTTTTAACGATGGAGGAGAAATCTTGCTATCATCCAGTTTAATTTCTTGATGGGTCTTTGCATGAGTATGAACAGTTGCTTCATGATGAGCTGCTACTTGGTGGTGTACTGTTTTTTCTTCTGTGATTTTATTTTCTTTCTGTTCAGTGTTTTTATTTGAGCTGACCTTAGATACTTTGGATGATGCTTCATTAAGGCTAGTAGGCTTATTCCTCTGCTTTTCTGTTTTGGAGGATAGCATGGCTGTCTGAATTACATTTTCACAGGACATAAGCATATCCTCTGCTTGCATTTTAATGTGTGTTATTTCCTCTTTTACTTTTTCTAAATCATTCTCCATGGCAATGCGAACTCCATATTCTCTTTTTTCTCCACTTATCAGCCATACTGGGATAGTACTTAACAGTGTCTGAAATGTTTTAAGGCCACTTTTATTTGGCTCTACTTCAAACTGTTTTACTCTAGACAAAATCTGCTGCAGTTCTTCACGTTTTCTCAAGAATTCTAATACATTTATGGCACATTTTCCATCATCCTGCTGGGACTCTTTCACAGAGGAAAATAAAGATTTGTTCTGTATAATCTCTTGCTTTGAATCTTTCATATTAGAGAAGACTTGTTTTTGTGGTATGCCCTTGACTGGGAGACATTTTTCTTCCTTTAGACTATTATATGACTGGGGCAATTTTTTATGTTCAACTTTGCTTTCAGAGGTCTGTATTTGTGTTTGCTGAAAATTCTGAGTCTGTGAATCAAGATGTGCATCAATAACATTTTGCTTCACTCCCTTTGGTACTGACTTATTCTTCCAATGTTCTTGTTTTCTTTCAACTATAAACCTCTCTTCTTTTGAACCAATCATTGATGATCTTTGTTTATTTTCTTCACTTACTGGGAGTTTCCCTTTCTCAGCTCCTCTAAGTTCTCCTTGCTTCTCATGAACTGTCTTGAGCTTACCTTCACGGTTCTTCTCTGTGGATTCTGTAGGCACCTTTATTGTCACTCTTTTCTCCTTCTTAGGTAATTGATGATATTTTTCAGCCATAGATTGCTTATTACTATATTCGGTGCTTGCTTCAGTTTCCTGATACTGTTGTTTGGCAATGGTTTGAGCATCAACTTCAGTTTGCTTTTTCTGACTTTCATACCTGTAGTCCATTTCATTTAACGTATGATCTAGAGTTGGAAGCTTGATGGTTTTAACTTTGAAACTTGGGGAAGCTGGTTTACTTTGGGACAAGTGCAACTGCTCCATATACTTCTTCTGTTGTGCTTGTTGGATACTATGTTCTTTGTGACTCTGATTAATTTCACGAGCTGATTTAGATTGCATAGTGTCCCTTGAACTTTGCAAAACTTCCTTTTTCATGTTATCTTTGTCTTCTGAGGCTGCTAGAACATGTTGGAGCCTCTTGGTTGCAACTGTAACTGATGATGTTTTGGAGAGCTGGTTGTCAGAATTCACTCCTAGTACTTGAGCATTACTTTGAGAGACTGGGTTGGGTTGAACCACAGTGCGCTCAGAATCAATTTCAGACAGAGGAACCTCCTCATTTGTTTTTTGTAATGGCATTTTATTTTCCAACTCTGACATATTTTGATTTTGACTTTCTGTTATGACTTTGTTGTAGTAAGAACTCTCCTGTTTTTGTTTCTCAAGCTCTTCTCTTTGCTGCCTGTACTTTTCTTCAGCAATCATCAAAGGTGTCTTAAATTTTCTCATATAAGGTTTTGGACTTTGTTGTCCTGAACTTACTGGAAATGAATGAGATTTTAGAAGAGGTGCTATCTGTTTTTTCTTGGGTGCCGAAGTTTCTGCAGCTGTTTGTGAGAGAGACTTTGCAAAGTCAATAGATAATTGTTTTGTTTCATCAAGATTCTTTCTAATTATGTTCTGCTTTGTCTCTGTGTGTTCACTGTTAGTCGCCATCATTACCCTTTTCTGATCCATTGATGGAGTAATTTTATATTCCATATCTGACAGGGTATTTTCCAATTCCACATTTTGGGAAAGATGGTTCATTTTATCTTGTATATGCTTAGGAAGTTTGGGTTTGGGCAACGTGGGAGGTGGCAGCACACCTGATTTTCCTGTTAGGATTTTACCCTGAGAATGAGTTTGCTGAGAGCTTGTGTCTTCTTTTCGGGAATATTGTTGTATGAATGCCCCACTGTGCTTTTCTGGAACAGAAGAGGAAAGGAGATGTGTTGATTTTTGTGAAGGAGTTGGAGGAGGAGGTGGTGGTAGAAACATTGATAGACATTCTTTTTCAGATTTCGCTTCTTCTGGAGGTGGAGGAAGAGGGAGACCTGGAAAGCTTTCAAATTCAGCCTGTATCTTCTCTGCAGATAGTGAGGGAGGAAACCCATTTTTTTCAGGAAACATCATTAAAGGAGGTGGAGGAGGAAGGGGAAATTCAATTTCAGATGATGCATTGGAAGGTGGAGGAGGAGGTGGAGATGGAGGAGGAAGGGGATACTCAGTTTCATTCACATCATTCTCAGGGTTAAAGTTGACTGGATTAAAGGACCTTTCCATTGCCCTTTTTAAGTCTGTGGAAGTATTTGTCTTCATTAGAAAGTCCTGGCTTTTCAAGTGAGCATTAGTCTCCCGCTTTTTGTCAATTGCCTTATATTTATTGTGACTTTTTTCTGAGACTTTCACTTTTACATTAGATATGTCTTGATCTACAGACAAAAGCTGCTGCACTGGTTGAGGGTTAATACTATTTTTCTTTATATCCTTATTAGAATATTGCATGTCTTGATTTAACACAGTTTGCTTCTGCAAGTCCCCCGACACTTTGTAAGTCTCTTCGACTGGCATGGGACTGGGCTTGGGGCTTTGTATATCTGTAGATATTTTAATGTTTGGGGTCATTTTAGGATTTTTTATGTGGAAAGCCTCAGTTTTCTGGTGGTTATTCCTTAGTTCACAGGTCTGTTGCTTTCCAACTATTTTATGAACTGATTGGGTGGAGTTAAAGTTATCATCCTTCTTCAGCTCTCTCACTACTCTGTCTGATTCTTCTGTTTTCAGATTTTCCTTAACTGACACAGTGGAAGTTAACTGTCTGCTCATATGTTCATCTCTAAGATGCTGCTCTCTTATGGTATCAGTCCAGACACCCATTCTGTCTTCTGATTCCAGCACATTTTTCATAGCTTTCTGGTGTGAATTAGATAGTCTTCTAAGGCTTTTCTCAAGAGCATCATTGTTTTGTTCACGATCTATGACAATCTTTACGTTGCCTTTGGGGCCTTTTGGAAGATTAACTTTGGTTCTTTCTTCTAGCGAATTCCCATGACAAGATATTCCCATAGGTTGGCTGAGAGCATCTGCTTTCTTTTGCCACTTGGTTGCTGACTCAAATGGTCCTGGCCTAGGATGAAGTTGTTTTTTGTTCTCCTGGACAGCTACCTGATGAATCTCTGTTTTCTGCCCTTCAGAGGACCCTACTGTCATAGCCCGAGAGTCTTCTTTTATTACACCTTCTTTATCTATCTCTTTAAAACCTCTTTGTGCTTCTTTCAAAGAATTTAACGATGTTTCAAGATCATCAAGGATGAGCTCTTTTTTCAGGATTTCTGTCCTTGTATTTGTAGCCTTTTCAAGGCATTTAATAGCTTCCTCAATATCACTAGGAATGGCATCAGGCTGTTTAGACTCTTTCCTTTGGTGACTTGATTCTTTAAGTGACTTGAGAGTGGCCAGCATGTTACCTTTATTAATTTCTTCTGTTTTAGTCACTATTTTCTGACTTATGGCCTGGCTGAGGGAACTTAAGGTTGATGTCAAATCACCTTTTGTAATTTTTTCTTTGGGTGTCTTATCAGATGTACTCTGAGGCTCTGCCATAAAAACCTTAACCGTATTATGCACATCCCCTGGGATAATGTCAGTTTCATTAACAGTACGTTCAATCTGAGACTGCCTTTTCTTTAGTAAGAGCTTTGTGCCTTCCACGTCACCACCAATTATTTCTTCCTCTCCTTGTTTCTCAGCTGTTGGTGTTTCATTTGATCCTATCTGGAGTTGCTTGAGATAATCCAAAGCTCCAGTTTCTATGCATGTTGTGAAAAACTGAACATTTCCCCTCTCAGAGGCATTGATTTTAGCTCTTTCAGATATTTTATTGTTTGATGTGGAAGACAACAAATTATGAATGGTATGTCTTACATCACCCCCTATTATTTCTTCACGCTGAATTGTGTCACCAGCATTTTCATGAAGAAGACAATAAATAGTCATGTTAATATCTCCTCTTTCATCTTCCTGAATTAAAATGCCTTTCTTTAGAGACGTTTCCTCAGAGAACAGGTTTTTTATTGCTTGCTGTACATCACCTCTCACTATCTCTTCTTTTTCAGCATGAAATTCAGTTGATCTGTTTAATAATTGAGTTTTAGTCAAATTGACATTTCCCTTCTCTTCTTCACTAACCAAAATTTCTCTTTTTGTAGAGTCTCTTTTGGAAAGTAGGTTCAACATTATATTGCTGAGATCAACCCTGATAATTTCTTCCTTCTGTACCTCAGGAGATGCTTGGTTCATCAGCTTGTATTTTGCCATCCGAACATCCCCAACTTCATCAGCTTCAATGATTATTCCAGGAGCTTGGATAACTTTTTGAGAGTAGAGATCTTCCAAGGTTTCTTTAATGCTCTTGCCTATAATCTCTACTTTTTCTACTCTAGTTTCATTAAATTCATGAAGGGGTGTTGTTTCAAAGAGCCATGTAGTTGTTTTGACATCAGAAGGAGGGATTTCTTCCTTGGCTATTTTTGTGATGCTTTCATCTCCTTCCTTAATAGAATCCAAAGTTTGATTTTCAAAAAGCCACACTGCCTGCTTAACATCACCTTTCTGCACATCTTCTTGAGTGACTGTCTTGATATTTTCATATTCTAACCCTTCTCCTCTCAGCTCATCTATAGTATGGGTTTCAAATAGCCAAGTAGATGTTTTAACATTTCCCTTTTGTATTTCATTGACACTTACTGTTCTTACATAATTTTTCCTATCAAGATTTTCAGACTCAAAGAATTGTTTGCTTGTCTTTACATTGCCACCTTGAATAGAGTCAACAGTGGGTGCAATATGATGTGATTCTTCTGAAATCTGATCCAGTGGTTGAGTTTCAAATCTGTATCTGACAGAACTAACATCTCCCTTCTGAAT
Source organism: Tarsius wallacei (assembly GCA_963574415.1). Taxonomy (NCBI): domain Eukaryota; kingdom Metazoa; phylum Chordata; class Mammalia; order Primates; family Tarsiidae; genus Tarsius; species Tarsius wallacei. Next base: position 12,660 of record CAUYQG010222539.1, on the reverse strand, counting down.
GTCTTCTTGTGTGACAGACTTAATAACATACACAGTTTCTGATTCATTTATTGAGTCTAATGGTTTTGTTTCAAAAAGCCACCTTGTTCCTCGCACATCTCCATGAATTACCTCTTCCTTTTTAAGTGTTGTTACTTCATGATAGTACCCTTCTCGGTCTTGGATTGCATAGAGTGGCTGAGTTTCAAAGAGCATTCTGTAGCTTTTTACATCACCCTTTATTATTTCTTCAGTAATTGTTTCCTTGGTGCTGATATAGTCAGATTCTTCTTTAATCTCATCTAAAGAAAAGGTCTCAAAAATAAAGCACCCCTTTCTAACATCCCCACCTCGTATGTCTGTCACTGTCTTTACTAATTTATCACCTTCTTGGCTTTCTTTTATCCTATCAATTGGTTGGTTTTCAAAAAGCCACCTACAATTTAAAACATTGCCTTTCTGAATATCTTCAGTTTTTAGAATTTTGATCTTTTTCAAAACTTCCTCTGAACTGGAACTTATAGAATCTAGGGACTGATTTTCAAATTTGTACCTCATGCTAGAAACATCCCCAGCTTGTATATCCATTTCCACTGGCTTGATTTCCTTCCCTTCTTCTCCTTGTATATTGTCCAAATTTTCTGTCTCAAAAAGAAAACATGCTGTACGAACATCTCCACCTTGGATCTCCTCCTGTTTTACAGTTTGCAATTTAACTGCTGTTTCAGAGTCATCTTTTATGGTATCAAGTGGCTGAGTTTCAAACAGCCAAGTACAGGTTTTGACATCACCCTTATGAATTTCCTCACTGCCAGTCATTAATGAAACTTTTTCATAAAGAGTTTCCATTGGCTGAGTTTCAAACAGCCATTTACATGTTTTGACGTCCCCTTTAACAATATCTGTAGCTTGCTCAGTTTTACTTTCTGCTTCTTCCACATTGCTAAAATATTTAATTGAATCAAGAGGTTGGGTTTCAAACAGCCATTTAGCAGATTTCACATTTCCAGCTTGTATTTCTTGTGCAGATATTCCTCTAATTACTTGAAATTTATGAATGCTTTCATCAAACTGGTCAATAGGCCTTGTTTCAAAAAGCCACCTACAACTTTTTACATCACCTCTTAGAATTTCTTCTTGCTGGACTGTTTTCACTTGATGATATTTTCCAAGGTGATCTTGAATGGCATACAGTGGTGTTGTCTCAAAAAGAGATTTATTTAACTCTACAGCACCTTGTGTGACTCCTTCCACCTCTATTTTATGTGATGCATCAAATTTGATTAAGTTGTTTGATTCAAAGATATGTGTGTAATTTCTGACATCTCCTCTGTCAACTTCTTCAAGTTTCACTGTTCGTGTATATTCTTTTTTATCTTCTCTAATCTCTTCCAGAGGTTGTGTTTCAAAAATCCATTTTTGGTGCTGAACATCCCCCTTTTCTTCTTCAGTAGCAGTGATTTTTGGAAGCTTTCCTACATCAGGACTATCTTTTAATGCCTCTATTGGAAGCGTTTCAAATAGATGCTTAGTAGTTTGTACATCACCTCCTATTATCTCTTCATGCGGTAGAGGAACTGAATCAGGAACTTCCTTTAGAATGTCTAATGGCTGTGTTTCAAACATCCAACACTTTCTGGAGACATCTGTACCTAGTATTTCTTCCTTTTCAATGATGACTTCTTCTGACTCTTTAATTTTCTCCAAAGGCTGGGTTTCAAATAGCCACTTTGCCCTACTCACCCCACCTTTGACATTTTCTTCCATGGATATTCCTCGAACAACTTTAATTTCTCTAATATCTTTGTTAATTGTATCCAGCGGCTGTGTTTCAAACATCCAACGTGCCGTTCTTACATCCCCCTTTTCAACATCTTCTCTATGAACAGTTTTAATTTCTAGCATTTGACCCAAACCGTCTCTAATAACATATAATGGTTGGGTTTCAAAACATTTTATACTTCTTTTAACATTTCCCTTAATTTCTTTGAGCTCAGACCTAAGCTGCAGTAAGTGAACCTCATCCACTGAATGAAGCTGTCTGAGTTGATCTAGATTTTGAGTTTCAAACATGTATCTCACGGTTTTGACATCCCCACCTGTTATGTCCTTAATGACAGTTACTGCTGATTCTTCTTGACTTTGATGCATTTTATTCATTGAGTCTAATGGCCTTGTTTCAAACATCCACCGGGCTGTGCGGACATCTCCTCTGGCTAGTTCAGGAATTTTCTCGGCATTTTCTTCAGTGCCAGGAGAATGAGCCCTCAGTGTATCTATAGGTTGGGTTTCAAACATCCATGTGGTATATTTCACATCACCACCAGCAATGATTTCTTGATCAGCAATGGCCTTGGAACTGTTCTCTTCATCAGGAGAGCCATTGTTGATGGAATCTAATGGCTGGTTCTCAAAGATCCATCGAATGGACTGTACCTCCCCCTTCAGAATTTCATCCCATTCCAAGTGTTCTCTCTCTGAGTTCAGATTTTTTTGAGAACTATCATTTGTATTTTCAAAAACATACCGAGCTTGTTGCACATCTGCAGAAACTGAGTTCCCTGAGTCTATTTGACTAGAAACAATCTCAGAAACCTCACTGATATAATCTTTTTCTAAGTTTTTTCTTAACTCAGGATGGATGTGTTTATATAAACGGTTTAATTCATACAAATTTCTTTGTTTGGAATATAAATCTTTGGGGACTGGTAGTTTTCTAAGATTGCTAGGGAATTCAGGGGACTGGGAAAATGCTGTCACATCTACTGGAGTTTGAAGTACATCAGGTGAGGGAGGAGGAAATTCTTCCTTCTTTCCCAAAGAAGCAGCATTAACTTGTGCCAGCATTGAGGAAGTGATACTGTGATCACTATATCTTGTGGTTGATGTTTTCTTCCTCTGGCTGGTTGAAATGCAAGAAGAGGAAGAGGTATCCACAACCGATGATGGATTTAAAGTCTCTTCACATTCACCTTCAATCTTTAGGGGAGAGAAAATCAAATCTTATAAAGGTAAGTATAGTGGTAGAGACTTCCTAGGCTCTGCCCTTCATTTTCTCAACCAGGACCCTTCCATGACATTTCCAAGGGAAAAAACAGACGATATACTCTGTTTAACGACCTACTTAGGAGCAATATTCAATCATTGTTACTATCATTCCTGCAATCAATTTTTGCTAGTAAAGTTATATTCCCCATTCAATGCATCAACAACTCAGTATTTTAACATACTCAATATTGACACATAATCTTAATTTTTCCCCCTTTATTTAATGTGGTATGCAGAGTAATCTAGAGGGAAACTATAAAAGTTTTAAAGTAATTTGAAGGGTTGTTTTGTTTTCCTTGGAATTTTAAACAGAACCGAGTAAACATCTGACTTTTAAAATTGACTTAAATACTTTATCTAATGTTAGTTACTAAATTTTAGAGCATACATAATTTTTTCTTCCCTCATTTTCTTTAGTGAGAAAAGTTTTTACCTCTTTTCTAGTGCAGGTCAATATTCTCCTTACGGAATGGCATAAGTACTGCTTCAGGATATTTTTTGTGGAAATGCTAGTTCAACTATTCAATAATTTGAAAATGTTATGCACTTAAGCTAGATTTTACACTTATTATGTTTCTGGGTAAGGAAATTACCTTACCTTAATCTGTTTGGCTGGGGTTGTCATTTCCTTGTCAGAATAAAGGATCTTTTCTTGGGCAGACTTTTCAAATTGTTCTTTTAACAATTTGGTTGAAACTTTTGGAATCTCATCATCCTCAGGAGTATCAATGACTACAATGAAAAAAAACCAAGGTTATTATGTAATTAATAAAAATTATGCTGAAGAAGAAATTATAATACTATGGGAACCATTACACAATGCAGATTAAATTAGAAGATACATGGTGCAAACATACATATGGCATTATTTCATTATGTAATTTAAGAATATAGCAAGAAATACAGGAGAAGAAAGTAGGAAAAAAATTGTTAGTGGTTATCTCTGGATGGAAATACTTTTCCAAATTTTCTACAAACATGTCCTACTTTTATGCTCATGAAAAAATAATAAAAGTTATAACACAAGAAAAGAATAGTTGAGAACCTACATTTTAAAGTAGTAAAACCAAAATAAAGATAAAGTCTACAGTGAAGTAATGTTTTGATCATAGTTGGCTTAAATCTCCTCTTTTAGCTCTTTGGGGCAGCAAAACTAATTTTCCTTTTATAGGTTAGACAAAATGTGCCTTGTCTTATGCAAACTTGCACAAATTTGCCTGTAGTTTAATCTCTAATATGTAAGATAGAGCAATAGAATTAATAGTGCATCTGTTATGAAAATTAATTCAATCTAGATAACAAATCTATTCTCAGGGAGGTTGACGAACATTGAGTTTTATTGTAGGTCCCTGAGGCTAAAAGGAGTTTGGAAGTGGCTCACTTATCACCCTTTAGGCTTTAAGATGAATACATCATAAGTCTGATGGGCAATGAGTTATTTTAGAATCCTATGGCATCTATTACCACAGGCAAAATCCATTTACATGTAGAAATTCTACTCAGCTTCTTGGGGACCATGAATCATAGTTACTAAAGTTACTAAACAGGAAGGAGTGTGCTTTGGAAGTCCTCCATTCAAACAGACACATCAGTAGGAGAAAGGAGTATGGGAGACAGTAAAGCCAGACTCTTACCTGTTTCTTGAACATATTGATGAAACTGAGAAGCTTGGTTTATTTCCTCAATGTGCTTTTCAAGATGAGAGACCTATGTTTAAAGATAATTTGAAAAAAAAATTGTTTCTCAGAGGTCAGTTATTTCAGTACTACACATAATATTCTCAATTTTACAGTGATTTTCTTCCAAAGCTTTAGTGTTCATTGAAAGATGCTAATTCAGCCTTTATAATTTATTTTAATGCATATACATACTATAACAGAACATATTTGAGTTGACACCTAAAGTGTGATCATATTTTTAGGGTGCCTGTTTTACTATTAAAAAAATGTCAATCAAAAGTGGGGAGACACTGATTGATACCGATATGAAATAAATAAAGGACAATAAAAGCAAATGCTTACAACAAAGTCAGAATTCCCACACAGTTCTGCGAACTGTCTGGAAAGTACCATTTTTCTAAGTAGTTACCGTTTCTGTTCCAAGAACATCAATTTTGTGTGCTTTGGACACTTCTTGTTCATTTCTTGCCATTTCCTGGCTGCTTCTTGAAATGTCGACCTGGCTGCTATGAGTTACCTCCTGAAAACAAACGGCAGACAATGCCTTTTAAAAAGTCTAAGAGTTTTAATTAGTATAATTAGTGTAATTTAAGTGACAGAGGTTTCTGGGAAAAAAAAAGGTTCTTCAGTGTATTAGTTTGTGTGGCTGCTATGACAAATAATGACAAACTTAATGGCTTAAAATGGCATAATTTTATCATCATCTTACATTTTTGTAGATCAGAAGTCCTGAATGAGTCTCACTGGATGTTGGCAGGTGTCAGAACGTATGCATTCCTTTCTGCAAGTAGTAGGGAAAAATTCATCCCCTTGCCTTTTGCAGCTTCTAGAGGCTGCCAACTCTCCTGGGTTCCTGGCCCCCTTCTCTTTCAGACTTAGACCCTCATGCCATCTGTTTGATCCTCTCTTCCATGTTTAAGGACCTTTGTGATTACATTGGACCAACTCAGACAATTTAGGATTATCTCCCTGTCATAAAATCAGCTAATTAGCAACTTTAATTCTATGTGCAATCTTAACTCCATTTTGTCATGTAATTTAACATATTCATAAATTCAGGGAATCAGGACATAGATATCTTTGGAAACTATTATTCTGTCTATGACCCTCAGGAAGCAACAAATGTTAATAATACATCTTGCACCCAGTATGAAAAAGATAAACCTCAAAAATAAATATATTTTCTTGTTTATAAGCCATACATTCATGTTATAAAAAGACATTCTAGTCTTCAAACTGACCATTCACTGTAAAGACATTCAGAGATCAGTTAAAGAATATAACCATTGGGCTGGGCTCCGTGGTTTAGCCTATAATCCCAGTACTTTGGGAGGCTGAGGCGAGTGGATTGCCTGATAACCTTTAACTGTAACCAATATAAAAAGATTATATTATGCCAGTGAGTATCTCCTTATCTTTTCACACATGAGGTTACTTTTGATTTTGGTTAAGTTAGCTCAGATGACCCTGACTGAATAGGAAATGTGACACTCCTGTTAATTTTAGTCAATACAACCCTTTTTTACTAAAGAATATGATTATGACACAAGCATGTGATTGATTGGTTAATATGATAAAGCAGTTAGCATACTACTAAAAATCTTAACATCAAAAAATAAGGCTATAGGCAGATGACTCTTTACAAAAGCACATGTATTAGAACATGCTTGCAGTTGTAACTTTACCTTTATTTTGATATCCAAGTGACCAATAAATGTTATTTTTGAGATTTGAGCTTTAGAAATTTGTCTTAGTAGAGAATAGTCAAGTGAGCAAGGGTATATTATCGTTATTATTCAAAGAGAATTACTAATTTTTTTTTACAGTGAGTTAGTTTTAAACTATCAAATTCTAATCCCTTAAACCAAGAATAAATGTAAAATCAATTCATTAGATCTTTAGCTTTATATTTTTTTTTTTTTTTTTTGTCAAGCAACTTGTAGTATGTGACTTTTATCCCCAAGGATATTTAGTATACATGGTTAAAGGTCTGATTATCTAAGAGCAGTTAGTTATTTATTTAGAAATGTATAATATAATCTGTTTTTATTATACTTTTCTAGAAAGGAGAATTTTAAAAAACATTGAGACTCTTCCAGAAGTCCTACAAAAATCGAAAGCAAAATGAAGCTTATATCGCATTTTAAATTGAAGATCACTGTAGTCTTTTTTTTTTTTCAAGCAGGATGGTTTCCCAGTTCTACTTAACAATCCACATATTTCAAACGGTATTTGGTAATGCATTTGACATACAGATTTTGTGCTAAAGTAAAGTTCACATGATGAAACAGTGGAGAATGAATAAAATAACAAACATCCACTAATAAGTTAATTATATTCAAACTTCTATTTGCCAAGAATGTTCTTGAAACTGAAGATAGAACAATGAACAAAATACTTTACTTTCTCAAGAAAGAGTAAAGAAAGTAAATAATACACGTTCTTTCCTTTAAGTTTAGAGAATCAGAATTCCATATAATAGGATACTTTGCAAAATCAAGTTTCACTTAAGGAGATCAGTAGCATTGTGCTGGAGAAAACAATAACAATCATTGAAGACTGCAGATATTAAAAAAAAAAAAGCATGGGCACAAATGATAATTCTTTACCTCTGTGACAAATCTTTCCATCCATAAGGGATGTAATGGGATTGTTCTACGGCTTTCTTATGCACACACTGAGAAATAAGCACCATTTAAACAGACCCCAAAATAACAGAGGAGAGAGGGAACCTGATCAGAACCACGGTCCCTATAAGGGGACCTTGCTACAGAACTATGCCTCTGCCTAGAGGCCTACATGAAAACTGTGGCCTAGAGACATGTTTTTTATTTGACCCACAAGGTGATTTTAAAGATTTAATTAGATAACATCTACAAACATCAAACTTTCTTTCTGCTTTTCAAAGCTCTGAAGGTCTGACAACACTGGATTCATAGTCCAACATGGCAGCACCTGACTGGGAAAAAAATCATACACTTTTAGTTGGGACTTATACCTTTCAGTTGACCACCATCCTTATCACTAGGCTGACATTTTTAAAAACCTGCCTCATACCTGTGGAAATGTGAGTTTCTGATATTTGTCACCAAGCTGAAAAGTAGAGTTAATAATATAAATTTTTGTTATGAGAAAAACAAATGTAGATATATTTAGAGTAGAAAAACTGTAAGTTAATGTTATTTTAACATATATTTTAAAGGATATCATTTTCTGGGGCAAACATTGTACAGTTAATGTGTGCCTACTTGAGTAAAAGCAGTCCATACATGTCATCTCTAAATATAGTTTTTTGTGGGAGATGACACAACATAAACAGTACAAATGTACATAAATTTTGTTTAAAGTTGCAAGTTTCTACTCAGCATTTATGTGCTATTACTAAATAGAACTGTAATTGCTACACTAGTTTGGTATGTTAGCATCAATGTGTCAATTTTACTGCCCCCTGGTTGCTGTAACTTACATAAAATCTGTCTTAAAGTATCTATAGATTTTGTTTCTACAATTTACTTTGTTTCATATTTTGCAACTAGTTTAGTGTGGGTTTAATCTGACTTTCTTTCTTCCTAATTCTTGGTGTCTATGGAATGTAGAGTCAAGTAAAACAAGGGATTATTCAGCAACATCAAATTGCACAAATAACACTTAATAAAGAATTCTGGTAGGAGCATCATACATACATTTGCACAAAAGGTCATGAAATTGGTTCCTTAAAATTAAATGTAAATGTAGGCCAGGCTACAAGAGACAAATATGGTTTTGTTCACAGGTTGGTTTTTGATCATAGTAGCAAGGAATGGAGGATTAGTCCTAACTCCCTCCTCCTCTGGGTACGTTGTAATCTTGGGTAAATCACATAATTATACTTAAACTCAGCTTTTTTCCATCTCATGCAGGCATTAAAAGAAAGAAAAATAGATAATACAATTACAAGCAAAATTATGATGTTTTCATATCTCACACCAATCTGATGTCAGCTCATATGTTAACCAAATGTATTACAAAAATCTATTGTTGATATACACATCTTCTACAGAGATTTCTCCAGCACAGGAAAGTGTTTACATTCTGCCTATCCAACTTTTCATTGTTACTATCATTATAGAAAGAAACATTATACATTTCTACCAATACAATTGCAGACTCATTCTAGTGCAATGAGTAAGGAAAATGGACACTTTAAAAAAAATGGTGACCCACCGGTACGGTGACTCTTACAAGTATACCCAATATTTGTAATACAAAAAATTACACACACACACACACACACACACACACGATATATATATGAGGGAACATTATTAGAAAAGTAGATGACAGCTGCCTCACCAGAGTGGAAAAAACAGAACTTCACGTTCAATGCCAGTAATTCAGCAATTTTACCCATCACTAATCTCATTTTTAATAAAACTAGGAAGAGTTATGATGTATTAATGTTATTTGCATCTTTGTTAAACAGACATAAACAATACTGAGAACATGCTGTTTAGCTTAGCAAAAATGTCAATGGATTCAAGGTCTGAAAGAATAATCAGTGATGGGCACAAAAATTAGTGGTTGATCACTGTGTTTGTCTGGATTTGGATATATTCAAATTCAAACATGTTTTTCTTTTGCTCTGAGTTTTTCCTCTTTATGTTTTAATTAACCCTTAAAAATTACAGTATACAATCTGATTATTCCTAGGGTTTGAGTGCAAAGTAAAGGCTTTTCTACAATTACTATACCCTTCTAAAGGATTAGCTCAATTTTTTTCATTTTTGAAATCTTTCACAACTTTTCTGAAAATGGTTAGCTATTCTTCCTTACTTTTTTCTATTCACTGACTGTCAGCACACATCTCTATTGTCTACCCATCACATTTGATACTCACCATTTGCTAATATGACTATCTCCATTAAATGAACTATGAGTCTATTACATGCATTCTCAAATCTCAATGTTTACCTTGTAGGTACGCAGTAAATGCTCAATAAAATATCAAAAAGTGAATGCATAGACAAATACTCTAGTCACTTGTATCAGAAGTGTGAAAATGTTATGATTTTTGGTCTTCTTTAGAAATTGAGATTCTACATTTTTCCACATTGTCCTTTATTCATTGCACTAGAATGAGTCTGCAATTGTATTGGTAGAAATGTATAAGGACAATGTATAAGGACTTTATTTTTTGGTATTTTGGCTTACAGTCTTTGATACTGAAATAACATGTTACTCCGTTTACAAAATTTACTAAGAAAGAGGTCTCTTGATAATATTACAAGAGATCAGAACACCTGTGGAGAAGTATGAGCAGTGTTGTAATGCTGTAAAGGGTAGTTGACGTCAGCAGAGGGAGTAGAAGGCTGTACCAAGAAAGCAATAAGCACATAAAGGCAGCAAACACATACACAAAAGTAAAGAACCTTTCAAAATAGAAAAACATTTTTTTTCAAATATCCTTTTTATAAAAAAAATTCATGATGCCGAACAAACTAGTTTGTATGTTCTTTTTAGTGAATGGTTATTATTCATTGGTTTGATGAATCTGACATGTTTTCAAGCACCATGTAGAAACAGCAGTAGCATGCATGGAGCAGAATTACTATGACACTGAAAAACTAAGTTGAGATATTTAAGATGACAATGAGAGATAATGATTTATCTTCATTTTTGATTTATACAAATAGGAAAAAACATGAAGAGGCAAGAAGAGTTAGGGCCATTTCAAGTCCTAATAATTTGTGACACAATATACTTAGAAGTGAAGCTTCCAATTTTATGTGGTTCAATAGTAGTTTGACCTAAAGTTATGGGAGCATACTAGCTGGGTTATTGGCTCTTAAGAGACTGATAATACAAAAGTACTCAAAAAAATTTAAGGTAGTGAAGATTTATTTTCATAAATGCTGAATTGTTAAACATGAGTGACTATTGCTTCACTTATACATTTATTTATTTAAACACTAGTTACTGAACATTGGTTAACCCCATGACATTGTCAGTATTATTTTAATAAGTTTTTGTGATCATATTTCTATTTATCTGTCTATATATCTACCTATGCAATATACATAAAATATATATATTTAATGAAATAAAAAGACTCAGCTTGACAGTCCCTTGATACAAGAATTCTAAATACATACAGATGCATGAATTTTGCAGATTTATTGCATAAATTTCTGAAAGAATTGTTATCATTCAATTAATTTTAATCTTTGCTTAACTCAAAACGATTATGCTATGGTCATATTTAGCTAAAAAGAACACGAAATCATTTTTAATAAAGCAAATAGCTTAAAAGTAAAAATGTTTGCCTTCAAAAAGGGAGGATTCTGAATAAGCAATGCCAGTTTTGACTGCTGCAACTCTGTCTTCTTCTGCTCTAAAAGTATTATTTATAGAGCCATATCCCAGAGTCCAAAAATGTTAAAGATTCATAAAAAGAACATATAAAAGATGCACTCTCAACTGAGTCATCAAACATATTATTCATATAAATTACAATATTTATTGGACAAACTAAAAATCAGCTTACATAAAAACATTCAACTCACAGTAAAGGAGACTTCCTAGAAGTTTTATGTAGAAGTATGTTAAAGAAATATATGTATATAATATTTCAACCCAACAGACACAAAACATCTTAAAACCAAAGCATCACTAAGATATAAATAAACATAAAATACAACAAAAGAGGCTGAAACTTAGAGTCTTCCTGAATAGTGAAATTACAGATCAAAAGGAATGAAAATATCCTTAAGAAAGCCAGAGGTAACATATATCTTACACTAATTAATACAAACAAAAATATAGAAGAATTCTACCTCTTCGTTACCATCTTTCCCTTACCAATATCCAATTGATTGCTAAGTCCTGCTGATATCATCTAATGCTATTTAAATACTTCTTGAGTCAGTGTCCTCTTTACCCTAGAACCTCTGACCCATATAAGTCCTCATATATTGAATCTGGACTATTTCAGTAGTCTCCTAATTTATCTTCTTCCATCTAACTTTAACCTCCTTTATATCAATCTTATATAGCCAGAATTATCTTTCTTAAAGGCATTTCTATTCACCTTGCTCCCCTGTTTAAATTTCTTCAATGGCTCTTGATTGTCTTAGAATAAAGTAAAAATCCTTTAACATGACATAAAATGTTCTTTATTATCTAGGCTTTGCTTACATCTCCAGCTTCTTGTCTCAATTATTCCTCACTATATTCAAAAACATATCAAGTTAATTACTTTTTGGATAAGGTGTCCTTTGGCCTAGAATACATTCTATATGCATGGAAAATTATTTCAAGTCTCAGTTAAAGCATTCTCCATTCTCAGATGTCCTTCTTGAGCATCCTACACTCAGACGAGTTTATCACAATTTCCTTGGGTCCCAATGAGCCTCATTTATATTTTCCATTATAGAATCTATGATATTGCTCTTGTGATTATTTGTTATAGGTCTGTCTCTGACAGAGTCAGTTTCTTGAGAGCAAAACAATGTCATAATTATCACTGAAACTTTTGTACCAAACATATGGTGGGTGCTTAATGATTATCAGCTGATTAAAAAAGATAAAGAAATAAAAGGTGCAGGCTGTGTAGTCAACCTTAGTGGATTAGTATCACATTTGCTTACTTTTCTTGGGAAAGTTACTTAGACTTCCCATGCATCTATTTCCTGTGCAAGAACCAAACAAAAACAGGAATAATAATAGTGACCACCTCAGAAAGTTATTGTGAGAAGAAACTACATTAATATAATGTAAAAACCATGCTCATAAGTGCTACATTAGTGTTTGGTACTTTAATGAACAAATATTTGTGTACACTTACAGGTGTCAGACATTTTTCTAGTAATACCCAGAGGAACTCAAATCATTCTACAAAAAAGATACCTCCACACGTATGTTTGTTGCAGCTCTATTCACAATATCAAAAACATGGAACCAATCGTGTTGCCCATCG
>CAUYQG010222537.1:0-20497 GCA_963574415.1 Tarsius wallacei | reverse complement strand
AAGTCCCCTAACCTTTCTGAGTCTGCAGCCTGATCTCTGGAAGATGGGGAGTACCTCTCCCCTAGGGTTGTTGGGAGGTCCAGGGGTTGTTTTCTGTGCACTGCTTAGGAGAGGCCTGGCACACAGGGCTTGCCTAGTGGTGGTGGAGGTGGCAGTGTTATCCCAAAGCGAGAAACTGGATGGGTGGAGGGGCCAGGGCCACACAGACCCTGGAAACTTGGGAGGGAGGTGGACCAGAAGGCTGTCAAGGGAAGGAATCAAAGTGCACATTTACACCTATCCCAGGCAGCAGGAAGCCTAAGACAGCAGAGGAGAACTCTCTAGAGCCTCCCTCCCTCAGGCTCCCAGAAAGAACACGGGAGTCAGGTTTGAGAGGAAGGAACCAGACTGGAAAGGTCAGAGCTTACCTCATATCTTGACTGGGACTGCCCTAGAGGCTTCGCCCTCCACAGTAAATGGGTTGAAATAAATCACTCGGGGCGGGGGAGGGGGGAGGGGGCGGCACAGAGGTGGCAGCGCCTCGATTACTGAGAAACCAGGACACACAAGAGAGGAAAAAGATGTCATTTGCCATCAGACAAAAATTCCAAATGGCACTCGCCAGCAAGTATTCTTGGTCTGGAATTGTTTCAGGACCCTAAATTTACCCAGCTGGAATTACTTTCCAAGTCCCGTGCTGCTAGTTGCCCTTGTGAACACGGAAATGTGTGTTTCATCATGAGTATGGAACACAGCATCTCAGCTAGGGAGGCCGGTGGGCCTGGAGGTGAAGCATCAGTGCATAGAAGGGGGGGTGCCTCCCCCTGCCCGCTCCATCCCCCCATCCGTCTCAGCTTGCTGCTGTGTGGCCAGAACTGTCGGAGTTCCTGTTTGGCAAATGTGAATATCCCGTAAGGCTAGACGTCAGGAGAGAGGGCTATTGAAACGAATGAATGAGAGGCACTTATAACGAAGGGGGCAAGCTATCGTCTGAAAATAATGACCAGGACCCTTGGGCAGGAACCCACCAGAACCAGGCAGGGGTGGCACTCTCCCACAGCACCAGGGGACGGCCTGGAGCAGCGTGGCACTTGGGCCCGGGCTGCAGGCAGACTTGGCCTCGAATCTGGCTCAGCCTGTTGCTAGCTGTGTGGTCTCCCTGGGATTTTTTGAGCCTCTGATTCCTTATTTGCAAAATGGAATTATGAGTACCCACCTCCCAAGGTCGGTATGGAAATCCAATGAGCTCACACTCATAAACTGCCTTGCACAAGGCCCTGGCGCTGCATAGGGAGGCCGCCAAAAATGGAGGTCACCTCTCGGCAGTTGCATGGATTCATTTATTTATCCCATAACTCTATTTTCGTGTCCCAGCATTGTGCTGGGTGCAGAGGGCAGTGACCCAGACTACCTTGCATTCTCAAGGGGAGATAAGTCAATAAACCATGGTCACAAAAACCAGTGTTCCATGGTGACAGGCACCACAAAGAAAAGGGCAACTGACTGGGAGAAGTTGGAGGATTGCTTGAGACCAGGAGTTTGAAACCAGTCCGGACAACCTAGCAAGACCCTATCTTCACCAAAAAAAAAAAGTTTTTAATTAGCCAGGTGTGGTGGTATGCACCTGTAGTCCCAGCCACTCAGGTGCTGAGGCAAGCCGGGCATGGTCAGCTCATGCCTGTAATCCCAGAACTTTGGAAGGTGGAGATGAGAGGATTGCCTGAGTCCAGTGGTTCGAGACCAGCCTGGGCAACTTGGTGAGACCTCGTCTCTACAATAAATCAAAAAGCCAGGCGGGTGGCGCACGCCTGTGGTTCCAGCTACTTGGAAGGCTGAGGCAGAAGGATCACTTTAACCCAGCAGGTCAAGGCTGCGGTGGCTATGAGTGTACCACTGCCCTCCAGCCTGGACGACAGAGTGCGACTCCGACTCAAAAAAAAAAAAAAAAAGGAGGCTGAGGTGGAAGGATCCCTTGAACCCAGGAGATGAAGGCTGCAGTGAGTGATGGTTGTGCCACTGCACTCCAACCTGGGTGACAGAGCAAGATCCTGTCTCTAAGTAAATGTATTATTATTTTTATTTTTTTATTTTTTTTTTGAGTTGGAGTCCCTCTCGATCGCCCAGACTGGAGTGCAGTGGCCGCTCCCGGCCACCGCAGCCTCGACCTGCTGGGCTCCGGTGATCCTTCCGCCTCAGCCTTCCAAGTAACTGGAACTACAGGCATGCGCTACCACGCCCGGCTGATTTTTTTTATTTATTGTAGAGATAAGGTTTCGCCTGCCCAGGCGGGTCTCGAACCCGCGGGCTCAGGCAATCCACTCACCTCAGCCTCCCAAGGCGCGGGATTACAGGCTGAGCCACCGAGCCCGGCTTCTAAGTAAATTTAAAAGGGCAGCGGTCAAAGGTTCTGAGAGAGATGCACCTTGGTTGGGAGAGGGTGAAGAGGGATGTTCATCTCTGGTGGGGTTGGAGCCTCTGACTGGCTCACCTACATGGATTTCAGAGCCAGCTGGGGGAGCACACCACACAATGAAAGCACAGCGCAACGGCCTGGCGCACCAGCAGCAGGAGGGAGAGTTTAGGGGACAGCGGGAAGCCAGTGTTACCGTACAGTGGCAAGTGGACAGGTCAAGGGTCCCAGGCGAGGCCACAGAGTGGCCAGAGCACGACGAGCCTCTCCAACCCGGGCGGACTTGCTGTTTTATTCCAGTTGCCAGAGGAAGCCGTCAGCAGGCTCTGAGTGCTGGAGTGGGTGTTTGACTTGGGTCCTAAAGGCGTCATTCCAGCTGCATGGGGAGCCAACCTGGAGCCGACCGGGGCCCATTAGGGGAGAAAGAGGCAGGAGCTGTGACCCGAAGTAATGACAGTGTGAGATGACACAAATGATGGGCTGTGGATTTAACCAGAAGCTGGGAGCTGACAGGATTTGGGGAGTGAGGAGCTTGAGGGGAGACCACAATGTCACCTCCAGGTGTGGGGTTTGAGCACCCTGGAAAACGGTGTGTCATTTACCAAGAAGGGAAGATCCTGGGAAGAGCTGGTGTGGGACACTGAAGTCAAAATTCAACTCGACGACACATTAGAAAGCACACATAGCTTGTTTTCATGTTTCTTAATTTGGGTTCTCCCTGTGTTCCTCAGGCCAGTCTCAAGCTCCTGGCCTCAAGTGATCCTCCCACCTCAGTCTCCCAACGCACTGGGATTATAGGCGTGAGCCTCCACACCTGGACTGGTTGTACATTTTTTCATTTAAATGATGCAAATGTCCCGGAGCAAGATTTTAAGAAACACAGTGCTCAGAGAATAAACTTCCACAATAAAAGAAGCAGGATATTTTCAGCTGAACAAGTCGATTGCACATGTTATTTACATTTGAACAAGTCGATGGCATAGCCATGGTTGGTGGGAAGACTGGCAGGGCTTCTCCTGGCTGGCACTTGTGGGCTACGGCCTTCCAAAGGCCATGTTCCAATGGGGACTATTGGGATCCCCACAGCTTGGGACAACCCCAGGCCATATGCTTGGAAAAGGGCCGCTGGGTTCACTAAGGTTGAGTTTTACAGCAAATGCTACATTATGCACGGAAATTCTGATCCTACAAAGGAAATGATGCTAACATTTTAAAAGAAAGCTAAAAGAACAGCAGGAACACCTGGTGGGGACATTGTCAAGTCCCCATGGTTACCAGATAACATGGTGGAGCCTCTGTGGGCTGCAAAGGTTCCCATTCAACTCCTGGCCTTGGCACTTTCTCACGGGGTGACCTGAAACCTCAGACTCCTCATCTGCAAAATGACAGTGGCTGTTGTACTGCAGCGGCACTTGGGAAGATGGTAGGGGAGATGGTGACAAGAGAGACTATGGGAAGGTAGGCCACAGGTGCCTGCCCAGCGTTGGCTCTCCCCTTTTCACCCCATCCTTCGCACCAAGTGCATGGTGCATTCACTGAGCCAACTTCCGCCGCAGGGCAGCTCCTGCATGCTAGGCCATCCCTGCCCCCACGTATTCCAGCCTGAACCATGAGCACTGGAAAGAGGGTGTCGTGAGGGAACGGCCCGCCCTCTGCCCTCACATTCCTGTGTCTTCCAGCAGACAAGACACTCAAGGGCAGAGACCACACTTTTTAGGTATGGTCTGGAAATCACATCTCTTCGGTCTGATTGGCCTTACACGTCGAGCTCTTGGAACATGGAAAGAAGCCTGGTGCCCTGGCCAGGGCCAATGGGAAGACCCCCTGCCCCTACATCCTCTAATCAGGAGGCTAAAGACCTCTAATCACATGAGG
This sequence comes from Tarsius wallacei, assembly GCA_963574415.1. Classification (NCBI taxonomy): domain Eukaryota; kingdom Metazoa; phylum Chordata; class Mammalia; order Primates; family Tarsiidae; genus Tarsius; species Tarsius wallacei. Next base: position 16,233 of record CAUYQG010222537.1, on the reverse strand, counting down.
GTTCCCGCTGTGCCCTGGGAAACCACCAGCCTCTGAATCTGTGGAGCCAGGGCCCCAACCCCTGTTGTCAAACAGCTCTCCTTGGCTGCCTTTCCCATCCTGCTGGGTCCCGCAACACAGCTGACTGTTTCATCCTTCCCTGCCTGAGATATGCCTGAGGTATCAGCACCAGAATTCTGAAGGCAGAGGAAACCACACACTCAGAAAATCCTAGCCAGATGGACTGAACTGAGACTGCTCCAGGCAGCCCATGTGCAAGACCTGGTCGAGGTGGCGGGGTGTTCGGGAATGGGAGACACCATCCCAGGCACCTCAGATCCCAAGGCCAAGGTAGGCACGTCGCCCAGTATCACCCTGTCCTTGCCCAGGGTGACCCTGGGATGGCACGTGAATTCTTCCATGTTTCAGCTCAAACCCACTCCCTCAGCCCACCCCCGCAGGAGCTGGCGCTGCTTACAGGCCATGTGGCCAAAGCAAAATGTACCTAGCCCGGCAGACCCTCCAAGGAGGAACACAGATGTGTTCGGAAACCATCTGGGGACCCTGTCTCGAGCTCACCCTGGGGTACATCTGTGCAACAAGGCCAGCACCAGCTGTGACGGGGAGTGGCTGGTGGCAGTGTACGACCACGGGGCGAGGGAGGTACTCAGAGCAGGGCACAGAAAGGCTTAAGAGGGTCGGAAATGGGGGGAGTAGCAGTCCCCAAAGCACCCCATCAAGGAAACACGGGACCAGCCCCACAATCCAAGCCCTGGCTGGGGGGAGTGACCTTGTGTTTGTGGGCCTGGATGGCCGGGCATAGACCGTGGGCAAGAGGGCAAGGGGGACTCCTGGGCAGAGGGAGGAGCCCAGGCTCCAGGGCCAGACTGGCCAGGATACCCCCTGTGTCCCCTACCGGCCACATGACAGGTCCCTGTTCTCAGCCTCAGCTGCGAGGGAGCAGTGTCAGCACCTCCCTCTTGTGTTGTCCTGAAGGCTACACGCGATGTGAGCAGTACAGCTGCCGGCCCCCTGGTGTGCTCTCAGTGATGGCCGCTGTTCTCTTCATTCCTCCTGCCACCGTCCACTCGAGGCCACTGTTCCTCCGAGGTGGCCATCTGCCAGGTGCCCGCAGCCCAGCTCACACACGTTGCTTGAGCCGCCCCCTTTGCTGTTCTCTGGCCACATCTACCTCCTTGGGAAATAGACACGAGACCCTGCATTTGAACCTGCCCCTGAGTCTTTCAATTGCGTTGAGAAGTTGCACAAAACCCTAGAAACCAGGTGAGATCGCCCTAATTTCCAGATAAACAGAGGCTGAGGGAGGCCGACTGACCCGCTCAAAGGTTACAACGAGGGTCTGATGGAAGCGCGCAAGCCCGCCCCACCTCTCTCTGCACCCTGCTCCTCCCTCAAGGGCAGAGAGGCTGCCTCGGGAGTCTGGGGTGGAGTCAATCTGGGGCTCTGGTTCTGAGCTGAGCAGGAATGGGCTCAGACCCCCACCTGGAGGCTGGGTGGGCAGGGACTCAAGGCCGAGGCAGGCTCCATCAGAAGGGCCTGGTGAGCAGGGCCCCTGGGTGGTCCCCAGGTCAAGGCTGTGGCATGGACCACCAGGGACAAGTGTGCAGGGCCGGGATTCCTGTCCCCAGGGTAGAGCAGGGAAACTCCACAACTCCTTGAGTGGACAGTTCTTCCCTTTCTTTGCTGATGGTCTGAGATCAGTCCCTTAAGGCAAGTGTCCAGGGGTGTTGATCGGGTTAGTTACACACAAGAGAGTCTTTCTTCCCTTCCTTGCGCAAATATTTGTAGGCCACCCCTGGTGTGGCTGGTCACGGTCTGGATTTTGGGGTATGTTCATGAGTTCCACAAATATTTAATGAGGTCTGTGCTAAGTCAGAGGCTGAGTTTAGCAGGGGTATAGCCGTGGTCCTGGTGGGTGAATGTGTCCGCCCTCATGGGACTGACCTCTGGTGGTGAGAGGCTGACCATAACCCAGTTTCATATGTGGTGACACATGTAATGATGTATACATATGGAATAATAAGTGAAATTTATTTAAATAAGCACAGAATGCGGTGGCTGACTGGGGGGAATCCCAGTGAAAAGACAGTAGGTAAGGAGGTGCGGGTGGCAGAGGGAAACAGCACACCCTGGTCCTCAATGGAACACGCTCACTGGTTCTCTAACCTTGACCTTGAGACACATGCTGTCTTGGAGCCTTATTGTCCTTGGCTACCAACTGGGGACAGGACTGGGACTTAGTCACTGGGCAGCTGGGAGAAGTAAATTAGATAACACCGGTGCAAAGGCACTTGGGACACCGTAGGAGAAGTCATTGAATACAGCGGTGACAGGCTCCCCTGAACTTTCTGGCTAGGCCTCGACTCTTGGGCCTTGGTGTTTGTCTCCGTACTGTCCAGTTGTAGCAAAAATCCTGCTGACTTGTTTTCCTAGAATCTTCTTCCTCTGTAGCTGGTCACCCTCCTTCTCCGATGGGTCCTCCTCCTCCACCGTCCCCAGGTGACGTCTGATCACCCTGGCCTGTCTCCACCAATAACTGTTACGTTGGTTTATCTGGAATCCCCCTTACTCCTGATGATTCCTCCTGGAATTTTCCATTCACTGACCGCCCCCACCCCCCATCCTGCTGCTTTGGTTATCCATCCCCCTTGCCCATGCTGAATTCGGAGGTAAGCCCAACCTCTGTCCCCCATGCAAGGCCCCACTGCAATGCTCCCTGCGCCTGCCAGGCTTCCTCACGTGAAAGGGCCCATCTGGTGTCTGCAAAACACTGTCCATCACTTTAAATTAATGTTGTCCATTTGAGTTTTATTGGTTTTACAGTAATTTTGTCTAGGCTTAATTAGAAAATGTGCCTTGATTTTAGAGTTGAAAGGAGCAATAATACAAAGAGGTCATTCATACCTAGCTTCATGAATAAGCAAGTTGATTCAAATCAACTCTGGAGGGCTGATTTATTTAAGGGCCCCCTTAAATAAAGTCTTCCTTACTGTCTTTAATACATCTTGAATCATTTTTAAAAATTTTTTTGTAGAAATTAAAAACTTTTTAAACATTGTATGTTACCCAGGCTGGCCTTGACCTCCTGGCCTCAAGCAATCTGCCCGCCTCAGCCTCAAAGTGCTGGGATTATAGGTGTGAACCACTGCGCCCAGCATTGAATAATTTTTTAACAGTTCCACCACCTCCTAGATGTGTGATCTTAGACAAGCTACCTAACGTTTCTGGGCCTCAGAATCCTCAACTGAAAAATGCAGATAAACCCTACCTCACAGGATTATCATGACAAACAAATGAAAGAATACAATAAAGCAACAGGCTCAGAGCTTGTCGCCCCGTCAGCCTGGGTAGATGGTGGCTTCACATCGGCTACTCATTTATCCACAAGTCTAGGCCAGGACCAGCTTGGAATTCCCACATACATATAATGTCCTGACCTGTCTAGGGCCCAATATTTCTCCAGGCCCTCCAGGGCTGATGTGAGTTAACTTGATTCTTCATGAGGCTAGGTAGAACCTCTTTGTAATTATTGCTCCTCTCAACTATAAAATCAAGACACATTTACTAATTAAGCCTAAACAAAACTGTAAAGCCAATAAAACTCAAATGAGCAGCGTTAATTTAAAGCAGTGGACGCTGTTTTGCAGACTCCAAACAGCCCTCTCACGTGAGGAAGGAGAGCTTGCCAGTACTCTGGGTTCTCTGGGGCTCAGCACCTATCCAGGTGCCAAGCAGTAACTCCATTCCCCTCTGCCCGCCGCTTAGGCCCTGTGACACCGTCAACCTGTGTCCCCCAGGCCACCTGGGGTAAAGCAGCCCTGACCCTTCGGCACCAACACAGGCTCAAGTGACTGGGTTCCTTTCTCCCTCCCTCTCTTCCAAATGCTCCAGGATTCGCTTAATTTTTAAAAGGTGTTCATTAAGGCCACGTGAGGTGGCTTGTGCCTGTTATCCCCACACTTTGAGAGGCTGAGGGAGAAGATTGCTGAGGCCAGAAGTTTGGGACCAGCCTGGCAACATATCAAGACCCCTTAGCTTCAGCTACTCATGCCACAGCCTGGGTGACAGTGAAAGAAAGAGAGAGAGAGAGGGAAGGAGGAAGGGAGGGAGGTGGGAAGGGAGGGAGAAAGAGAGAGAGAGAGTGAGGGGAAAGAGAGATGCATGTTCATTCAAAGGAAAGCATTTTAAAAATGTAATTCTTCCAGAGACCTCTAAGAAGTATCCCCCCCACCATATATCTGTAGCCCCAAGTTTGGGACGCACTGAACTCGTGCATAGTTGGGTAGGAATTTGTTTATCTAATCAGTGTTTGCACCCCTGTCAGAGCAGGGCTCAGAGAGAAAGTGAAGGAAGTGGGAGAGTTCCAGGGTCAGGGGTGCAGGGGGACATGAGATGCGGTTCAGAGGAGGAGGCCAGGAGGCCCTGTGGTGGGGGCTTGGGGGTGGCAGGAGCCCAGGCCAAGTAGGAAGCGGTGGCCCCTAAAGCCACCAGGGACCCACAGGGGCTTCACCGCCAGCCTCTCGGGGGCAGGAGAGCAGTGGTGTGGGCTCCACCTCACGTCAGGTCACAAGGGGCTCAGTGCCTTGAGGCGTCGGCCATAGTCATGATGGTTCGCCTCACATGGTGCAAGCACTTGTCAGGCTCTGTTCTCCCACCAGGGAGGTGGCACTGTTCTCTGAGGTGTAGGTGCAGACCCCGAGGCCCTGGGAGGGTCACCAACCGGCCGTCCCAGCAGTCAGGGTGAGCCAACCTGAGCTGAGCTTCCCCTCCAGAGCCCAGGCTCTCAGCCCGACTGCAGGGCCCTGTGTCTCCTCACTGGGCCCCGGGTCCCTCTTGTGCCAGCCCGCTCAGCTCGCCACTCTGCTGCTGCCACCCAGACCTTCCTACCTCCTGACCTCTCCCTAGTACAGAGTGCCACGGCCAGGTGTTAGAATACCAAAGTGACTTCGAATGGTTAGCAAATTGCCCCTGGTTACTGTATGCCCCGAGCGCCTGAAACCCCATCACCATTCCAGCCCAGCTCCCCAAAGGTCCCCTGGCCCTTCCCACAGTCCAGCAGAGGAAGGGTTAACACTGGGCCCGGCAAGGAGTCTTGTGAAGCTGCTCTAAGTGGGGCAGTGGGGGGGATTGTCTCCGAACTGCTTTAAACATTCCCGCAGGACTAGGAGGCTGGGGAGTAGGAACTCTGAGCCCCCAGGGAAGGTGGCTCCCCTTTGTTTCCCCTCATAACCCCATAACCTCCTCTCTGGGGCTCCAAGCCCAGTTGCCACCCCTGAGGCCACTGTCCAGCCAGGGACCAGGACGCCCAAGGACAGTGGAGAACGAGCCTAGTGGACCTGGCAGTGCACACACCGGTGAGCATTCCCGCCCCCGGAGGTGACTACGACTGGTCCCTTGGGAGCCCCGCTCAGGTGGGGGTGCTGGCATGCACCAGCGGCTCTGATGGCCGACAGGAACAGGGATGGGAATAGCAGAGCTAGAGATGGCTGGGGAGGATTCTGGAAGATGACCAGGTGTTCAGCAGGCAGGTGGAGGCGATGGGGGAGAGGGAGGGGGAGAGCAACCTGGAGGCAGGCCTGGCCTCCAACACCAGAGGCTGTGGGAGCGGTGTGCGCTGGCTGCTGTGGGAGGGCTCGAGAGAGAGAGAGGTTTCAGTGGCCAGGAGGAGGTCACAGAGAGCCTCAGACCCAAACCAGGGCACTTGGGCGTTAAAGTGAGGGTCCCTGGGGTCAGCAGGGTGATGCCAGGGGTCTTGTGACCCAGAATGGTGCTTCTGGCCGCCACCCAGAGATGGGAGGGAGGAGAGAGTGGATAACAGGGCCCTGGGCACCCCTGAACATTGGCTGGGGGTGAGGGTGAGGGTGAGGGAGGCTGGGTCACAGCTGGCAGCACTGTCCTCTCGGGCCACCTGCTCGTGCAGGCCGGTGAGGCTGCCTGTTTCTGTGGCCTCTGCTGCTTCACCTCCCGTCCCCATCACTCCTGCAGGGACAAGGTGGCTCCGTGTATCCTGGGGTGTGGAGGGCTCAGCTGTGGGCCCCGCTACCAAGGGGAGCAGCCCACCGGGACAGAGACTGTGGAGCCTTCCCCTGGGTGTGGTATAGGTATTGGCCACCAGGCAGGCTGTGTGTGGAAACCTGCTGCCCTCTGCTGGAAGGTTCTTGAACCACAGTCCCTCAGCTTCAAAGAAAGGAGCTGATCCCAACACATGGCACAGGCCTCACTGGGGTGGCAGAAGTCTCCAGCGTCCCAGATGCCCCGATGTCACCCTCTGATAATGACAGGTGCCAAGCTCAGCTGACAAGTCACCTTGGAGATCTCACTCGTCCCTGCCACCACCTGGTGAAGGTGATCAGTATCCATATTTTGTAGTTGAGGCTTGGAGAGAGGCAGAGAATGTACCCAAGAACACCAGCTGGTAAGGGGCAGAGTCAGGGCTCAAACTCAAGTCTGTCCACCCGCTGGTCCGTGCCCTCCCGCTGGTCCTTGTGCCCTTCCTGACCGCCCATCCTCACTGCCAGGGCTCGGCCACCAACACCCCGTCCCTCTACCTCTGTCTTCTTCCTGGAGCTTATGTGGCATTGTGTCCTCTTGTTAGCTTGTCTGGGGCCTGCCTCCCTACTTCCTATCAGTGTCAGCTCCAGGGGTCAGGGGCCTCACCCTTTGGGTCTCCGTGTGAGTCTGGCTCCTGGAGCAGAGGAGATCTTGGTCGAGGAAAACCTCTCACGTCTCCCCCATAAGACCATGAGCTCCTCCGGACGGTTCCAGTCCCTGCTTGGGCCTTCCAGCGCGGGGTTTAATCCCACCCAGAGCAAGCTGCAGCTTTGCAGAAGCCCTGGCCAGCTAGACAGCCTCTGGTGTGAGCTCTGCTGGGGCCCATGCTGAGCCAGGCCTGCCCTCCAGGCAAGCTCTGTCCTTGGTGTTCCTGGACTTCTGACTCTGTCCCTTCAGCCCTACCTCCTCCCCAACCAGGGACTGAACACTGCCTCCTCCCGGACAGCCCTTAGGGTTACAAACCTTTTCCTTTCCCACTGTGCATACTCACTTGAAAACCACAGGAGCCCAGGAAGCTGCCTCCTTTCTTTGCAAATACATATGGGAAGGATCCACCCGGCTGCACACAGGGAGGCCCAAACCAGGCTGTGCACTGGCTCCTACTGGCCCCTTCACATCGCCCAGGCCCTAAAGGCCACCTCGATGCCTGTGGTTAGCCAGAACTACGCTTTAGTGACAATTGTGTGACCCTCCATGAGAAGCAGGTACTATTCTGCCTCTCTTCGGGGTAAGAAACCTTTACACGATGGACTTGCCCATATTCCTATACAAAGCCAGACAGCGGTGGGGTGCAGGCAGAACCAGGCAACCTGGCCACACTTGTCACAGCCGATCAGGGAATCCCTAAGAGGTCATGCCTGGAAAGGGGCCCACCAGCAGCAGGGGTGGGTGCCTAGTGAACACCAGGATGGAGCTTTTATTCAGTCCCCTACTGCACAAACCAGGGCAAAACAGGCAGGCCCCAGCAGGGCTGGTGCGTGGGCTTGGGTTAAGACAGATCCGCACGTCAAGGCTGGCCCTGCTCCTTTAAGAGCCACAGGTTGGACTCTGGAGCCCAGACTCTGGTCTGGCAAACTGCTTGGACTTACATTTCCATAAGTGACCTTTCTGCTGGCGCTAATTGAGGAGGGCTTGCCGTGATGCCAGGCGCGAGGCCCCGCCAGGGAGGAGGGAGGAGGCCGGGGCCCTGAGCCTGCCGCTTCCAGTAAAAGGCAGGCGTTTTGGCAGCAGGCAGCTTCCAAGCCTTGTTGCTATTGTAAATCATAATAAGCTGATTATTGCAGCACTTGTTCCTAAAGTTTCCCCGCGCTGTTCCAGCCGAGTTGTGAGTTATAACATGGTTCTGAATCGAGTTTCTTTATGGCCATGAAGAGCCCTCAGCTGTTCTTTGTCTTTCGCTCAAGAACTAAAAGACCCAGCCTCCCGCCCGGGCCAGGGCTGGCAAGGCCCCCTGCATCCCGTCCCCTGGGCTGAAGGAATGAGTCACAGGAGCTGACCCTCAGCTCTCAGAAGACCATGGACTTATTTGGTACCAACAATTAAGCGCCTTGAAGAGATTTGAGTTTGGTGTCAAAGTCACCCAAGTATTAGTAAAAACTTCGGGTCTGGGCAAACTTCTCCAACTCCAATTCAACCGGAGTTCTCCACCCGCAGGCCGTGCCACCCTTCCTCTGTCTGGGCTGCGCTCAGCCTGCCGGTGCCAGATTGTTAGTTAACATTAGTGTCAGTGTTTCCATTGTAAAATCTCCCCCACCCCAATAACCCAACTGTTAAATTACCCTCAAAGCTACAGGCTGGCCGACGTGGTGTTTTTGTTTCCTTCAGGGTAGAGGGGTGTGCCCTTCCAGGTCTCCCCGGATCCTCCCAGCAGGATCGACAACTGGGGCGTTCACTACTGGTTTCAGCAACTCCAGTCCTATCTGGAGCACAGGGCAGGCTTGGCGCTGCTCAGTCAGGGAATGGGAACCTCAGCAACTGTAGACACCTGTGGTGTGTCAAGGCCTGGACCCAACACAACTGGTGTTGGGTAGCGGGGAAACCGCAACTATGAAAGGTCCCATTTCATAAGCTGTCGAAAAATCTGGATGTGACTGAACCCAGAAGGGAGAAGGGAGGCCAAGAGAGTCTCGTCACACAGCTCACACCAGAATGCAAGGCAACGTGTCAGCCTCATTCTAAAAATCCTTAGTAACACTTTTTAATATACAAGAATCAAAAGTACAGCAGTTTTACAATGTAGGAAAATTTAATACATACTATATAAACAACGTTATTTACATCAGAAATCACTAGGACAGTGGCATTTTTCACAAATATAAATTAATTGCTGTTTAGTCAACAGGTTTTAAAAGTCCACAATTTTACAATAAAGAAAAGCCATCTGTGCCCCGCATATGCGGGGTGCAGATGGACTAAAGCAGCCTGGACCCTTGGCATGGCTCCCCTCACCCACCATGGTGGCCCTCAGAGGAGCCCGGAGACCATGGTGCTGGCCGGGGCCACCGCTCCTGCTGACAGTGGGTTTTGGTCTGTAGAATTCAGTGTCATTGTGTGAATCCGTAAATGAATGGCGTTTGCACCGTGGGGACTGATGCAGTTTCCAGATACACTGGGCCAGAATGTGCAGCACAGCCTAAGAACTGTGGGGGTTTCCCGGGGAAAGGCCCAAGGAACGGCGGAAAGGTCAGCGAGCCGCTGAGCCCTGTCTGTCCACCCAGCCTGGCTCTGAGACTACAGTGGTGAGCTCGGGATTCTACTTCATCCTTTTCTAGGGCCACAGTATGTCACACCAATCCTTGCTCCCGTGCAAGTCTCAGGTAATACCAACTTCCCTCCATCCAGCAGTGAGACATTCCAAAGCCCACGGGGTCCATCCTCACAGATTCCTGGGGCAGCTTCTCCCATTCACAAGCGAGAGAACCTTCACCTGTGCAAATTTCTGTTTTTGATTTAAGCATACGCTATTCATACTGATTTAAATCAATGAGGAAATGCCTCCCTTCTCCCAATGCACTCTTCAAACATACTTCAACACCTAGAATAGGTGTGTAGTGGGGGATACTGTAATTTTAGAATCAATGTAACACTGATCTGGTCGACACTGCCTTTTGCTACTTCATATGGCACTAAAAGTCCTGAATGTGAACAAAGGAAGTTCCTTTTTCCTCATGATGAGACATCTTTGGGAACAACTTGCATCTCCTATCAACAACTGGAGAGAGAAACCCTGAGTGTGGAAATGCAGGGCCTCCAGTGGCCCCTCCGTGGCCCCCTCACTCCTGAAGGACAAGTCCAACTCTCCACAGGGCTCACTCCCTCTCACCCCACCCCCATCACTCAAGGGCTTGGCAAGCCCACCTAGCCTTCCTCTTTGGCTTGGGCAAGACAAACATGAGATAGTGTCAATTTCATCAGCAAAAAGCTCCATCTGTGGTGCCCACATCACTGTATGACCAAAGTGGAGACTCGATGTCCTGCCTTCTCCACTGGGCAGTCACACCAGGTCCTCCCTGGGAGGACTGTGGCCAGATGGGCCCTCACAGCCACTGAGGCCTTGCTCCAGGGCATGTGTGGTCTAAGTCCAGCGTGAAAATCTCAAGTACCATGAGGAGTTAAATAAGAAGGGGGGGAGGGGATCCACTGAGCTTCTAGCACAAGCTCTAGGTCCCAGACCCTCATCTGGAAACTCAGCACAAGCCAGCCACAACGTTCTGTGGAGGAGCACAGCCACCATGGCTGCATCATGGCATCTCTTCTCCACTCGGGCACAGCTTGGCATGGTAAAGGCATTCATGGTGCTGCCCAGGAGACCAGTAAGTCCTGTCATCCCCTCGAGTCAGTCCAGGGAGTTTAACCCCGTGCATGCCCAACAAAGGGTCTTCACCAGCTCTGAGCCTAGACACTTACAGGCACACTGTATGTTCAAGTCAGTTATTCTGTCTCCTCTAGAAAGGCCTCTGGAGACTCAAACAATACTGGCAAGCTATACTGAAAATGGTAAAACTGAAGGCCCTAACTGATGCAGCCAACTTGTCCTGACTCAATTCACCTCTAGTATGATTCTGTCTATAGCTGTTACTGTGTCCTTGGATGTTCCCTATGTTGAAAAAAACTGAACCTAGGTTTACACCTTCCTTAATCTTATTCTAAAAGAAACTGAGTTCAATTCTAACGATCTCCAATTAGCAGCAACAACTTGCCCACCACATGAATGTCAGATATGTGATTCTGTATAAACTATGTCTTTAAGCTGTGCAAAGGGAACTAAAATGCCAGCAGGAAATGTTGACCTAATCCAATACTGAAGGCTTCGCCCACTTGCTGGCATCACCAAAGCCCACGCTAGAAACCTGTCTGCCTGCCTGCCTCCGCCTCCCCCTCTCCCCGACCTGTAGTTTTCCTTCAGTCAGAGGAATCGGAAATCCACCAGGGATTCCAGTTCCCTGGCCGCATGCTCCCACCCCATGCCCACCCTATCCTCACTCAGCCTACTCCCCAGTCAAGTAAGACCATGCTGGCATCAATGCTGCCTAACTCATAGTACTCAAGTCAGCACAGGGAGAAAAGGAGGCCCACTCAGGAGACCAAATCTTTCAGACATACAAAGACGGTGTGGGAAGAAGTGGTGTCGGCAGGAAAGAAGCTGCCATGGGAGCTGCTGCCTCCCCCCCGCCCCCCGTCCCCCGCCCCCGGCTTCACATGAGGCTGAGTATACCAATTCTCCCAAGAACACATTAGAGGGTGTGCCTGCCCCCCTTCTTCAAGTCCTGTGACACCCCACCCATCGTTCCCACTCCCCACTCCCCGTCAGCAGCATCTGTCTTGTCAGAGGGGACCAAATCCCACACTGTACCATCAGGTCCCAGCAGCCATTATGCAGCCTTCCTTCCCCTGACCACCGCACCAAGGTCCAGGAAACACTGACCCTAGCAGTAAAACATTCTTGACTCTGAGGATCTCCTATTCCTCGACTGGACATAGCCCAGTGAAGCTGGTACACAGAGTCCCCTCTTCCACCTAGTGCCATCAAAGTGGGAGGCCAGAACGAGGCTGGAATGGGACAGGGTGTCAAAGTGCAGGGGTGGTGATCCAATCAAAGCTGGACCCGACAAAGGGCCTCCCACTCTTTGAAGTGCTCCTTCAGCCAGTGAGTTGACAGCAGCAGCATGTCCAGATACTCCACTTACTGGTCTAGGTTACTGGCTACTGTTGGATCAGACCAAAACATCCACGTGTTTGATGATTCCTGCTCTCCCCTTTCTGTGCTGTCCTTTATGTTTTCCGAACATTCCAGTTATAATCTGGGTTGTTTTTCTGTTCTAGAGATCTCTCCAAAGGAGATCTATGATCCAGGGGTGACTTGGAATCGTGAGGAGATTTCTGAGAAGGGGGTGAGCGAGGATCTGAGACTGCAGGGTGCAATGGAGGCAGGGGCTGTTTATATTCCCCCAGTTTGTCTGTGTGGAAAGAGCGGTAATGGTCTGAGGGTCCTTGGCCATGATAGCCCATAGGGGGGCGGTGATCAGACATTCGTCGGAAATCTTGCTGGTGGTAATTTTGAGGCCTAAATTCATCAGATCTCCTCCGTTTGGAGTCGTGATGGTGCCTGAAACAAAAATGCAAGGATCAGTTCAAAGACCACAGCCCAACTCCCATCTACTTCACCATCGGCCACTTCCTCATACACTCATATTCAAAAACAGTTCCTACAGACTCAGGGACAAATGTTCACAATACTAGGAATCAAAAAAAATAAACAAATGAATGAATAATAAAAGGTCATTTTATACCTCACTGAAGAATCACTGATGGCTTTGTAAACTCCCTTCAGGAAAAAAAAAACTGGCAAGATCAATGAACATTTTCATATTTCTTGACCCAGTCCAGGAGAAAAAGAGTCACAAAAATTATTTTGTAAGTTATCAGTAATAACTTACACCAGCAAGATTTCCAACGAATGTCTGATCACCGACCCTCTATGGGCTATCATGGCCAAGGACCCTCAGATCACTACGCCTGCAACCCCAGCACTTTGGGAGGCCAGGAGTTCCCAGAACTTTGGGATTGCTTGATGCCAAGAATTTGTGACCAGCCTCTCAGGGAGACTTGGTCTATAAAAAAATTTTTAAAAATTAGCTGAGCATTGGTGTGTTCCTATAGTCCCAGCTATTTGGAAGGCTGAGGCTGAAGGATTGCCTGAGCCCAGGCTGTGGTGAGCTGTGACTGTACCACTGCCCTCCAGCCTGGGTGACAGAGTGATACTGTGACTCAAGAAAAAAAAAGGAAAGAAAAATTCACCATAAACCTATAAATGAAAGGCCAATGAAATTACTTTAACAATCGGCTCCATGTGAAAGTCAAATTTTTAGCTTGGACCACAGTACCATACCTGACTAATTTTTTGATTTACTATAGAGATGCGGTTTTGCCAAGTCGCCCAGCTAGTCTCGAAACTCTGTGCCTAGGCAATCCTCTTGCTTCTGCCTCCCAAAGTGCTGTGATTACAGGCGTGAGCCACCATGCCCAACCAAAAAGTTGCAACTCTCATACACAGCTGATAGGAATGTAAAAATGTGGAAAATCGTTTGGTGGTTCATAAAACATTAAATAATTACCATACTACTTATTTCACTCTTGGGTACATATCCCAAAGAACTGAAAATAGGTATCCAAATATCTGTACACCAATATTCACTGCAGCATTGTTCACAATAGCCAAAAGATGGAAGCAACACAAATGTCCATCAATGAATAGATGGATAAACAAAATGTGATATATTCATACAATATAAAATATAAAATTCATTCAGCTATAAAATGAAATGAAGTATTAATATTTGCTACAATGCGCATAAACCTTGAAAACTATGCTAAGTGAAAGAGCCAGACACAAAAGGTCACATACTGTTTATATGATTCCTTCTATATGAATTGTCGGGAATAGGCAAATCCATAGAGACAGAATGCAGATTTGTAGTTGGCAAAGGCTAGAGAAAGGGAACAATGGGGAATGACTGCTTAATGGCTACAGGGTTTTCTTTGAGTGATGAAAGTGTTTTGCAGCTAGATAGAAGTGATGGCTGCCCAACACTGTGAATGTTCACTTTAAAATGGCTCATGTATATAATGCGACTTTCATTTCAATAAAAAAGAGAGGGAGGAGGAATTGGGTGACTTCAGTTCCAATCAATCCTGGAGTGATCAGGAACTAGATTTACCCTCCCCACCTGAAATAGCAAGAAAGGGACAAAATGTATAGAACCATGCTTTTCAAGATACCAGACCATCAGCAACCAACAGTGATCCCCGAGGGATCTAATGTGATGAGCCTTCTAGGGAAACTAATGTAACGAGCCTTCTAGCTCCTCCTGCTCACTACGATGAGACAGTTTCCAGGCTATGACACAGGGAGAAGGACCAAGAGAGAAGCTGGTAGACTTGTCGTGTTGAGAGTCCAGGAGGGCCAAGGCAGCCAGAGTTCACAGGACACAGTACGAGAGAAGAAAGTTCTGCACAGAAAAAGAAGTTTGAAGATCTACAGAGGGTTCCTCTTAAGTATAAAGCTGAACACTTAAGATGTACATGTGAGGAAACTATCCAAGGACAGGGAGAGAACCACCCAACACCCAAAAGCATTGGAGGTAATAGTGCTCTGTGCTCACACAGAACTGGAATAGTGCCTGTTCTCACCAACTAAATCAAAACCCTTCCAGATTCAAGGGGCACTAGGTAGAGTGCCATGAAGGTCCTTACCTTAGAGGCAGGCAATAATTAGCCCTTGACTAAGCAATGCTCCAGTTCTAATGAATTTTAATAGCAAGAAGCAAACTGCTTCCAGGTAAACTGTGTCTCATAACAGAGCTCTAGAATATTTATGGGAATACAAAACACCCAGTACCTAACAAGGTAGATTTTACATCTGGCATCTAATTAAAAATTAGAAGGCACAGAAAGCATCAGGAAAGCAAGATCCACAATGAGGAAATGAACCAATCAACTGAAACTGACCCAAACAACAGAATTACCATTTTTATAACTATGCCTCAGATTATTTTATTTTATTTAATTTTTTGAGTTGGAGTCTCACTTTGTCACCCAGGCTGGAGTGCAGAGACATGTTCATGGCCATCAGTTTCGATCTGCTAGGCTCAGGTGATCCTCCCGCCTCAACCACCCAAGTAGCTGGAACTACAGGTGTGTGCCACCACACCCACAATTTATTTATTTACTTATTATAGAGGCAAGGTCTGGCCAGGTTGCCCAGACTGGTCTTGAATCCCTGGACTCAGGCAACCCTCTCGCCTCCTCCTCCCAAAGTGCTGGGAATACAGGCGTGAGCCACCATGCCCGGCTATAGCTCAGATTTTAAAGGTTAGACATATAAACAATTTTTAAAAACCCAATTACAACTTTTAGAGGTAAAACTACAATGCTTAAAATACAAAATATACTGGATAGGCCTCAAGGCAGATTAGACACTGAAAAAGAAAAATTAGTGAACTTGAAGACATAGCAATAGAAACTACCCAAAATGAAACAGAAAGCATAATTTTTAAGAAATAACAGAACATGAGTAAGCTATCAGACAACTTCAAGCAAGCTAGTGTAGGTGCAATGAGAATTTCCAAAGGAGAAGAGAGAGTGGGAAGACAGAAAAAATATTTGAAGAATATTTTTAAATGTCCAAATTTTATGGAAATGATAAACATACACATCCAAAAAGCTCAACAATTTCCAAGCACAGGAAACAAGAAGAAAAATACACCAGGGTACACCATAATCAGTTATTAAAAAAAGAGCAGCATTATGTAAAGAAGAACAAAGATAAGTATGACAGAGTTCTCATCAGAAACAATGCAAGGGGACAGTAGAGGTACATCTTTAAAGTACTGAAAGAAACTGTCAATCTGGGAATTTACACTCTGTAAACACAGCTTTCAAAAATGAAGGCACAACAAAGACCTTTCAGACATACATACGCTGACTTAATCACCAGCGGATCCACACTAAAACAAAAGTCCTACAGACAGAAAAAAAAAATGATACCAGCTAGCAATACAGTTCCACAAGAGGAACATAAGACAATACCAACAAGACAATACAGAAGGGTGGGGGTGGGAGTGAAGGCAGAGACCCATCTAAGGAGATGGCCACTACTTGGCTACCACTGCACTGCTAACATGCCTGCTGGTTCCAGGTCTTCCCCAAAAGAAAGCAGGACATTGAGATGTACATATGAAATATTCCCACTTTAAATTCATGGTGCAGGGCACACAAAGCATGCCATCAGCCTAGAGAAAACCAAAGCTGCTATGAGGTTAAAATATGTCCAAGTCCTGAAATTAAGAAATACAGATAAAACCTCTTTAGCCCTTGCTATATACTCGCTCTCACAATCAACAAGCTTGGCTCATCACACCACCTGTGATATTATATAGTTGTAGAACGGATACAACTTGAAAAGGCTTTGACTCTATTTTTTTGAGTTGGAGTTTCACTCTGTCACCCAGGCTGGAGTGCAGTGACATGCTCAGGGCCACCGCAGCCTCAACCTGCTGGGCTCAGGTGATCCTTCCACCTCAGCCTTCCAAAGTAGCTGGAAGTACAGGTATGTGCCACCTCACGCAGCTAATCTTTTAATTTATTTTAAAGACAAGGTCTTGCCATGTTTCCCAGGCTGTT
>CAUYQG010222535.1:0-50197 GCA_963574415.1 Tarsius wallacei | reverse complement strand
GCGAAGAAAAATAAGGAGTGGCTTATGGTTTAAAAAGTAAAAGGAAAACTAAAAACATGGAATCAACCGTGTTGCCCATCGAAGTTGGACTGGATTTTTAAAAATGTGGTACATATACACAATGGAATATTATGCAGCCATAAAGAAGGACAAATATATGGACTTTGCAGCAACTTGGATGGATTTGGAGTCGATCATACTCAGTGATTTATCACAGAGACAAAGAACTGAGTTCCATATATTCTCACTCATAAGCTGACCTTGAACAATTATAATGCTATAAGAAAGCTATTGGCAGTAGTGGAAAACTGTCAGGGGAAGGGGGGTGGGATTGGCAGTTGAGGGAAACTGCTGGGAGAGAGAGGGGCATACCTCATCAACAAGGGTACCTGCATGATCAATGTTTGTACACCTAACCTGAATTGTACCCCCATCTTTATAATAAATTAAAAAAATAAAATAAAAAAGAAAACTAAAAAAGGAAAATGTAGCAGAAACCAACCAAAGAAACAAACACACATAAAAACAAAATGTAATTTTAAGAAAGAAAGTACTCAACAATGTCTAATAAAATTTTTGTAAAATGTTGCCTTAGTATTACACTGATTATCTATTCAAATATCCCTGGCTAAGTTCTCAATCATTTATTTTCAAAAACTCTTTTCAATTCATTTGGTGCTTTGAACCCAGATTAGTTCAATACAGCACAAAAGACAAAATGAAAAATGATAACAAAGAAAAAGCATTGCAGTGTTTCTTTATTGCGTCCATATTTAATATTGATCTGTGGTGTTCCAATAACAGACTTCTCTGGCCCATGAAACCCACTATTGGTTAAGTATTAGGATTGATGCAACAAACCTCTACTATTATAATAATTGCTTTTATGTATCATCAGAAACACAGAAAGTTAATACTTGCACATGAATAGAGTAGATTAATGACATCCCTATTTTATCGGTGTGTCATATGTTTATAAATATAGAGTCTTCAGATTAGTCAATCATTCACCTTTATTTTCTGCATTCTCCTTACAGTTAAGTACTAAGAAATTGAATGCAATTTTAATTCTGCAAAACCTCTGTAAACATTTTCTTACAGCAATCAGGGTGGATATTTAGTAAATCAAATTTCCTTGCATTATGTAAGAGCTTAAATGTTGATTTTATGAAGGACCATGAAGGACATATATCAGGTATGTATGATTATGGTAAACTCATGTATTTAAAAAAAACTCAGCATTTTAAACAAAAAGAAAACATATACCTTTATATAAATTTTCTTATGAAAAAAATCTTTTGTATTACATAAATACAAATAACAGAACTTATGACTTGCCATAAAATATTTATTGTACATATTTTGAATACATCATAATAAAATGTTTATTCCAAATTCAATATGTAAAACTCACACAAGCATGCTTTAGGCTACTTATATAATTCCTAAATTTAACTTTAAAACATTTCATTGAAATCTTTATAAGTACCTTCGTAAACTCTAAGACTTTGGGTTTACCTAGAAAGTGGTAACATTAACAGTATTGGGTGATAATATGTATATGTTTGGATTAGTTTACTGAGGACAGATTCTTTGATTCTGCACAAGAAAAATAAATAAATAGTCTGTATATTCAAAATGTCAGTGGATAGTTCAACACTCTTAAACGATATCATCCTTTAAACCTTTGAGGAAACAAACGTTCTGTTCATTAAAATGGGTAATTTCTTATCAACTATAGTGGAACTCCAATATAATATATAGATGTGGATTAAAAAGAAATCACTAAAAGTCATTGATGGCTGGGCACAGTGGCTCAGCCTGTGATCTCAGCTTTGGGAGACCAAGGCGAGAGAGGATTGTCTGAGCCTGGGGGTTCGAGACCAGCCTGGGCAATTTGGTGAGACCTCATCTCTACAATAAATCACAAAATACTAGCTGAGCATGGCAGTGTGCATCTGTAGTTCCAGCTACTTGGAAATCTGAGGCAGAAGGATTGCCTGAGCCTGGCAGGTCGAGGCTGTGGTGACTGTGAGCGTGCCACTACACTCCAGTCTGGGAGACAGAGTGAGACTCCAACTCAAAAAAAAAAAAAGTCATTGATGCTACCTGCCTTTGTCGCTTCCTAGTCAATCAAGAACAAAGGTTGCAGAGACCAAGGGTTTTATACATATGCGAAGCCTTTTTTTGTATGTCTGTAATGCAATAGCCTTGTAACGATATATTTCTGTAACTTCATATAATTGTTGTCTCAACTAAGGGCCGTGCAGCTGTAATAATAAAACAAAATATGAAAATAAACACATACATTTTTATAACAGCTATATCTTAGAATTATGAGTATATTAACTATTAATACATTAACTATTTTTATTTGTCTTCACCAGACAGTAAATTTGCCAGATTGTTTTCAGTATGTTGGTATCAATAGTCAAATCTAAGATCACTGTATCAACTGTTAGTCAAAATCAATTAAATGTTCAAGTAAAAAAAAAAGTTTGTGGAAACATAGTTCAAATTTTGCATCAGAGTAATAAAGTAGAATGGTTTCAAACTACTATTTCTGCTAGAAACTATGAAATCATCGGGTGATAGAAATTTTTCAGCTCTGTTATAATCTTATGGGACTACTGTCATATATGTGCTGCATTATTGACCAAAATGCCTTTATGTGGTGCATGATTGCATTTTATCGAGGACTTACAATGTGCTAGGGAGTGTCTATGTGCTTTTGTACATTCTTTTTTTCCATCTAATGCTCACAGGAAAACAATAAGGTAGATATTAATATCTCTACAGTTGAAAACATTATGTACAATGAAATTTTGTAATCCATACAAGATCATGCATCTACCATGGGAGGGTCTGAGTTCAAACCTGTATGATCTTAGACTCTGACCAATGCTTTCTGTATCCAAATCAGAACTCTTTGAAGATTGCTGATCTAGAGAAAATATTAAAAAGAGAAATATGCAAGAGCTAACTCGGTCCCTTTCAAACTCCAGGTGAGCAAAGGAGAATTTAAATGTGTTTTAGCTCCAGAGTCTCTTACCTGTAGGGACTTTTTCTTAAGGAGCTCCTAACTTGCATCTCAATTTTACAAGATTCAGAGCATTACAAGTCTTAATTATGACCATAAAATTTACTACATCCTAAACAAAAAATTTTAAGCAAGGGAAGAAGGCCATTGGAGCAAAAAGAAAACCATTCAAAGGAAAATCGTTATATTATTGTAAATGGTTAAGGGTTTGTCACTCTCTTGCAAGTGACAAGGATAAAAAGGTTTAGAGGAGGTCCAGCTTGACCATAGTGATTTTGATGAACAACCTCTGTGATGCAAGTTAAGACGTCCAGGAAGCAGACTAGGAAATGCTCTTTGCCTGAAAACCTGTGGAAGGAAGAAAAGCAAAATTGGGCAGAGGGACAAGCCTGACAGTCTCCATATTCACATTCCCAGGAATTAGGGCAGGAAATCTTAGGGGGCCATTTTAGGATTCTGCCTGCCTCAAAGACCATATGGTTTCTGTCACAAGTACTCAACTCTGCAAGCTGTAGTGCAGAAGCAGCCAGAAAAAATACATAAGTGAATGGAAATGGCTGTTTTCCAATAAAACTTTATTTATAAAAACAGGAGGTGAGCTGGATTTAACCTATGAGCCATGGTGCCAACCCCTGGTCTAGTCAAACAGTAAAAGCAGAATTTTTGGAATAGATTCACGTTAAATGCATAATGAATGGGATCCAGCTGAACAAACCTCAGGCAAGAGAATTCTTAGCATAAGAACCATCATGCCAAGTGTCTACAATATTGCAAATGATTCACTTGAGAGGAAATGCTAGAAAATGAGACTTCTATATCTAGCAAAGGATGCAATATTCACCTTCAAAGGTAACATTCTGAATTCAAGAGTAAGTTTTTGCTTTTACTACATAGAGAACTTTTATAAAAGGTGACAACCAGAGACATTTATAAGTGATATTTCCAGATTTTAAACAACTATGGGTCAGAAACATTTGAAAATCAGAGATTCCAAAAAGTTATATGAGAAACTTGAATTAAGTTAAGCAAATATGGAATGAAAAAAAGTACAAAAAAAAATTAACTTCCCTGATACATAAAAAATTACATCTATCGAGCCAAATCTTAACAAATATAAAAATTCTAGTAAACACTAGAAACATTCAGTAATTATCGTGTTATGCCGTATATTAATGAAAATTATATATCTACTTACAATTTCTAAGAATCTCTTTTATGATTTAAATTCATATTTATTTTATCTATTTACTAAAATATAAGTTTATTCAGGGCAAAGATGGCTGTTTACATCATTTTATTACTCGATAGATTACATGAAAATACTTGATTAACTAATTATATAGAAATGTAGGATTTTCTGGATGTGTAAATGAGAGCCAAAGAGTTTTAGACTATACTTGGTTTAAAATTAGAAACCTTATTTTTTATGTCTATTTTTCCCATAGTACTGAGAATAATGTCTGGCTATAGTACGCGCTCAATCAATATTTTAAAAGTTGTTCCCTGCTAAGTTACAACAGAATCTAGACTTTATACTTGACCGCAGTGTTGGTTATTAAGGATCCCAGTGGTTCCTGATTTATCACTGGGCATTAATACACAGATCTTGCATTAAGATTATAAAAACATAAATAGACTTTATTATGTGATTGAACTTAAGCCGATTTTTAAAATACAGAGACCAGACTTTATTTCAAAAATTTTTGATCTCATATGTCTGTTCTTTGTGACTCCTTCAACAACAAATTCTCTCCATTAGAAGTTAAAATATACATTTTTGCCACTTTTCTAATTCAGAACTATATTTTTGTTATACTCTGTGAATTCTTTGGGAGATAATCACGATAACTATGTCATTAGCTTAATTTTCTAATAAAAAATATACCTTGGCTGAATGGCAAGTGATTACCTATAGCAAAAGTGATGCTAAAGTAATCTATCTACTGTATTATATATGAGACATTTCAACAATTCTGATCCGAAGAACATCAGCCCATTAATGTTTTTCTCTAAATATATTTAAAGAAATTTTTCTCTAAATATATTGTTCACTGAACTCAATTTTTAATATAAACATATAATTTTCCAGTTTTTTTTACTTCTTTTAAACTATCATCCCGTGTGAAAACATGTTCAAATTTTTCATTCATACCTGCATTCTGACATAATATTCTGCATAAAATAAACAATTGTCATATATCATACATGTTACTTTTCTTATTGCATAAGCTTTAAAATAATAATTTTCATGACTGATGAATAGCTAAAATGAAATTATTTTAATAACAATCTCTGAGAGAGGCTTCGGGTTGGGATTATGGTTTTTTGGGTAGTGTAGTAGTCTGTATTCAACCAGAACAACAAAATAAGTAAGATAATACGTAGAAATTTATTTCAAGGAATCCACTAATGCAACTGTGGGAGCTGGCTAAGCAGATCCCAAGTCTGCAGGGCAGGCAGTTAGGAAGGAAAGATCAGGATTAGGCTGAAATCCCATGAACATGATTTGAACACCGTTGTCAACAGGCAGTCAGGAAGAGAGACGGGGTGAAAGGGTGAGACGCTTCTGTCTCAACCGCTTGTTGGAACTTCTGAGGCCTCTTTTAAAATCTTTCCAACTGATTAATCAGAATCACCCAGGATAATCTTCCTTTTGATTAACTTAAAGTCAACTGATTAGAGACTTTAATTACGTCTGTAAAATCTTTTCGCTGTAGCGTCTAGCTTAGTGTTTGAATAGATGTGAAAAGGTATGCACTTGCTTCAAGGTATGCATGTGCTTCGATATGGCCACTGCCACCCTTCTATCCTCCATTTTCACAAGAGATTGTCTCTAGTAGCATATCATAACATCCTAGAATCATTCTGGAAACATTGTGCAAAGGGGATTCTAGGGACTACAGTTTAGCCTCATAGCACTGACACGTCAGACATCATCATAGTAGCTGTTTGCTCTGGGCCTTAAGGTCTCAGAATAACTAGCAGTGAACCTGTGTTCAAAGTAAAACTTAAAATTATTTGTTTAGTAGAACTAGAACCATTTTTTATGTCTATTTCTTCAGTGTATCTAGATATTTTAATTTTCTTATTAAAAGACAGGAACAAAAGCACTTAAGAGATACAAATGGAAATAATAAAGTTAGCAAAGTTTCAACAAATATGTGGTACACAATAATGTTTAAATTCTTACATTCAAATATTTTGCAAGAAATTTTTTAAGTAATCAAATATTTTTGCAATATCTGCCTCAATGCCTTGTCTAAGGGTTTTGAAAGATAAAATAAGCACATAAGCACATTTTTCCGAAATACCATCAGCTTGCCTATTGTGTAAGTAAAATTGAAGGACCATATCAAGTCATAAAATTAGCCTACCTACCTTGACAAGTCACTCAATACGAAAGCTGTGGTTTGGGTGAACTTGCAGCAGAGTATTCCTGAGTGAATGTGCCAGTCAGCCAGAGACAAATACCTTCTTTTAGAAAACATAATCACCATTTATTTATACTCACACTTATTCCACCATGTATTATGATCCAATTCTGTGCAACACACTCTTTCTGGAGTTTAACATAGATTTGTGAAAGACTAAAAGAAGTGATGGAAGAACGAGTGAAGCAGACAGGTAAGAAGAGGAAAAGTGAAAGAGGAAAAGAGAGAAAGATGGGGAGCAGGGAAGAAGATGGAAAACAACAGAGGACAGAAAGGGGAAGAGAAAATGGAAGAGAAGAATGTTCAAGTCAGAAATCTTTCTCAACTAGCAGACCACTGACTACCACAGTTGAGTACAGCCACAAAGATCTTCCCAGAATAAGAAGGAATTTAGTAAAAGTATCCACCTCAGGGGAAAGGAAAGAGTCTCAGATAAGTTGCACTACAGCAATTTTGAAAGAGATATTACAGAGTTGAGGTGAGATTACCTCTGTGGGCATTTTGATGAGACAGCTCTGAGGCAAATTTGATGTCACAGATTAAAGAAACCATTCACTGGGGAAATGGTTTTTCTGACAACATAGTCTAATTTCTAGAGGAACTCTTTTCTTAATAATGGAAATATTGCCAAACACCACGGCCATCTAAAAAGTCAAGAAAGAGAGTGATCCGTCCTGGAGCTTCTTTGTGTGAAGCTATATTTATCTGCTTTAGAGGACAGGGGAGCTGAGCCCATCAGTGGTGGACTGGAGCTGCTTGTACCTGCTGGAGAGAGCTGATTTTGCTCATCAATCCCCAAGTCCAAGTTCAAGGGTTAATTATAAACGAGTCTTGACTAGAGTATTCACATCACAGAAATGAGCCAAAGGTAAACATCAAGATTTTTGCTTTCTTTTTTTAATCCCAGAGAATCAGTTTTGAACATTTACCATCACAGCAGTGGAAATAATTGATTTTTCAGAGTCTATTCCATCACAGTGTCCTCGCATATCAGCTATACTGTGTATTACTGATTAGTAGTAAGAAAAATGGAAAGCTTCTTATGCCAGACCAAAAGTATTCACTAATATGTTCTTAATGTGGAGAATATTTCCACAAATTTGTTTTGTAGTCATTTTTCCTAGTTTCATTCCGAAACTAATGTTCATGAAATGACTATTTATGATTGATTTTCTTTGAGAATGAAAGATAAGAAAAAACTGGTATGATAGGAATTTCAGGGAAAAGAAGATAAATTTTACTAAGTAAAATTTCTTAGAAATTTCCAGATCTCAAACAGGAAGAGTTAATTTCTTACAAATTTACAGAGCTCAAATTAGAATAGTTAATTTCTTAGAAATTTACAAAGCTCACACTAGAAGACACTATCCTGTGATTATACCTCATTCCGTGTAAGGCATTTATGTCTTTGTATGTACACCCAAATGCATGGCATCTTTTAGTTCATACATCTATAGGGAGAGTATGAGTGAATGTGTGCAGAGTGATAAATGGTAAGAGACACTAACTAGAAACTTGGTAATGAAAAGATGTTTTTGATATTGTCCTTGGTTTAAGTTTATTTTTTGTTGTTTTTTTTTTAGAAAGCAGGATTTATTGAGAGGACAGAAAAGCTCCCACAGTGGGAGGGGACCCAAAAGGGGTTGCCCCCAGACTTAAATTCCAAAGTCATTTTACAACTGAGGAATTAAGTTTAGAAAACTGAAGGAGAATTCAAAATTTTGTCATTTAAATCAACAGCCACAAAAATTTTCCACTCAATGGCACTGTATATTAAGTGTATTCTGTGAAAGTTCCATATATTAGCTATGTTACAAGTTCTTATTTCACACATTATGAAAAATGAAATATGTGTAAGGATCTCACAATTTTTCATCATAATTTCAAAAACCCAAATTCCAAAATAAAAGAGGGTGTTGAAAAACAGTTTTTTATTAATAGTTCTATGTATGCATAAAAATTATCTGGGAAGACTGGGCAAGGTAGCTCAGCCTGTAATCCCAGCACTTTGAGAGGCTGAAATGAGAGGATTACCTGAGCCAGGGGGTTTGAGACCAGCCTGGACAACTTGATGAGACTTCGTCTCTACAATAAATTACAAAAACTAGCCAGGCGTGGTGGCGTGCATCTGTAGTTCCAACTACTTGGAAGGCTGAGGTGGAAGGACCTTCTAAGCCCAGCAGGTTGAGGCTGCGGTGGCCATGAGCATGCCACTGCACTCCAGCATGAGCGACAAGAGTGAGACTTCAACTCAAAAGAAAATTTTCTGGGACACTTGTAAAAAATGTAGATCAATAGGCTCCAGTCCAGAGATCTTTCTTTCATTGGATTAAGGGAATCTGAATAAATTAACAAACTGGTGAGGGTGCAATTCTGACACAGATGATTCACATTTGGAGACACACTGATGAGATCATCAAGGCTTTCTGATCAGTGAAATCAAAGTCCAAACACATTGCTGACCACTGAGGCTGAATGCTTCCTCCTTGTGCTCGCTCTGTCACACAAATACTGAAATTGGAATGATACAGAGATTAGCATGGCCCTTGTGCAAGGATGACATGAAAATTCATGAAGCATTCTACATTTTTTTTAAAAAGTAAAACCTCAAACTGTAAGGATCCCAGAAGAAAACATAAGAAATATTCTTGTGCACATTGGAGTAAGCAAACAATTCTTGATCAAATCCCCAAAAGCATATGCCATAAGAGATAAGATAACCAAGTGGGATCTCATCAAACAAGAAAGCTTCTCACAGAAAAAGAAATCATCAAGACAGTGGAGAGACAATCAACAGAACGGGGAAAAAAATATTGGTGAATTGTGTATCTAACAAAGGCCTAACATCCAGGATCTAAAAAGAACTTAAATGAATTGAAAGGAGAAAAAGTCTATCAAAAAGTGGGCAAAAGACATAAACAGACACTTCTCAAAAAAAAGATATACAGGCAGCCAACAGATACTTGAAAAAAATGCTGAGCCTCACTAATCAGAGAAATGCATATCAAAACCACAATGACATACTACCTACCTCTATTAAAAAACAAAACAAGACAAAACAAAAAAAACAGATGCTGGCAAGGATGCGGAGAAAAAGGAACACATCTACACTGTTGGTAGGGTGCAGGCTAGTTCAGCCTCTATGAAAAGCAGTATGGTAGTTCCTAAAATACCTAAAAATTGACCAGCCATATGATCCAGCAATCCCTGGCAATATACTTGGAGGAACATAAATCATCCTACCAAAAAGATGCCTGTACATGCACATTTATAGCTGCTTTATTCACAATAGCAAAAACATGGAACCAAGGCCACTGGCCATCAAAAGTGGATTGGATATAGAAAAGGTGATACATATATGCAATGGAGCATTACACAGCCATAAAGAAAAGCAAATCATGGAATTTGCATCAAATGAATTGAGCTAGAGACCCTTATACTGGGTGATCTATCACAGAAACAAAGAACTGAATACCGCATGTTCTCTCTCATAAGTGGGACCTGAACATTAATCACACTTGCACAAGGGAGGAATTGGCAGTGATGAACACTGCCAGGGGAGGGAAGGAAGAAGAAGGCACACAGCATCACAAAGAGTACCTGGTCCTAAACCAGAGGAGGTGAGGGCCAGTTTGAGGTCCAAACTTCCCCTGCATGCAGCCTGCTTGTGTAGCTAATCCTGATTTGTTCCCTACATCTCTATAATAATAATTTTTTTTAAATGCTTCTCTTCTATTCAAGGCCATGGCTGTCTTTGGGCCATTTTCCACTTTTCACAAATGAATACCCCGTAGCACTGTCTCTCTAGCAAAAACGACAAACACAATGAATAAGTTTCTTTTTCTTCCAGTCCAGGGTGGGAGTGGGTGGTGAAAACAGTGAATGTTGCTGGAAAGTGACTTGATGTCATAAAGAAACTGTGATATCTGTTGAGATGAGGGATTCTTAATACATGCATATCTTCATTTTCCCATCACCTGGTAGTCTCATCGAAACTCATCATCATTCTTTAATTCTCACTAAAAACCCACATTCTGAGGATCACGTGAATAAATACCACAGTCAAACAACATGTAGAAAGGATTTATGTGGTCTCATGACAAAAAGCAAGAGATCAAATAGCAATAGACATGTACTGTCTCTAAAACACTCCAGTGATATCCCTTCATCTCATGCCTAACACAAACTAATCAATTATCACCACATCTTAAAATGGTAATGCAAAATTATAATCCTTTAAGAATTTATTTCTAATTATTCAATTAAATAAGAATTGGCAGTAAGGAAAAACAAGTAAATTATAAACTTAAAAATCACCGTAAGATGAAATGGATGGATAAGGAAAAAAATCCTCCTGTCTTTCTGATGCAATTATGTGTTGCAAAATATTACACGGACATCATTTTCTCAACAATTTTGTTGTGTAAGATAATTAGGGTATAATAGAGTTTTTATGTCAATTGAAAGGAAAATAAAGCTTCCCGTTATTTTAGCTTTTTATTTGTCAATAAGTAAAAGTATTCTAAGCGTAAGTATACAGATATAAATTTTGTGGGTGCAGGATTTCATAAGGTGGACACAGAAAGAATCATAAATATCTCTACTCTTTTTTACAGAAGGTGAGATACAAACTATTGGGAAAGTATACACAGTTCTAGAATTTTTGTTCTAGTGACGCAGTGTAGCAAAACTTATGATGAAGAATGAAGATCTTCTTGGAGGTAGAAAACAGACAAATTTCCCAGTATTTACTGGAATATACCAGGGGATCAGCATGTGCATATAGTGGAAGGGTGTTACCCAAACAGCCCCGGTTTTCTCATGAATAATTATCCCCTTGGCTGCTGTCAAGAACTTTGAGCATCACCCGACATTACAGTGATTTCACTGGAACGCCCAAGGAACACATGAAAAACTTTCCTTTTCTTCCAGTCCAGGGTGGGAGTGGGTGGTGGAAATATTGAATGTTGCTGGAGAGTAACTTGATGTCTTAAAGGAATTGTGGTATCAGTTCACATGAGGAATTCTCAAGTAAGGGCCAAGGCCCCTTAAGGAGGGCCAAGCGCTAGTCAGCATTGTGATTTTAAAATATCAAAATATCTCTTGGAGAAAGGAATATCCATTTATTTCTTAACAGAGGAGTAAATAATTTGATCATAATTTTTGAAAAATCCACTAAGGAAGCAGAATAAAAGGTATTGACTAAAAGTTTAAGGCTGAACATTTAATCCTATACAAACTCATACAATATTGCCACAGACTTCAAAAAGAAAATGTACAGTGTATTAGATATTAGCAAATTATACATATACCCAGACTAAGTAATTTCACGCCAAAGATTTTGCCCTAAAGTTAGAGTCAGAGATCTTTTTCTGTAAAGTCCCAGGTAGCAATATTTTAGACTTCATAAGTCACACGGTCTGTGTCTTAACTCTTCAACTCTGCTGTTGCAGTAAACAAGCTGCCGTAGACAAAATTTAAACAATGGAGCATGGCTGTGTTCTGATAAAATATGATTTATAAAAACAGGTAGTAAGCCATAAGTGGCCAACCTCTGTCCTAAGGAATTAAACAGAGTTAGCAAGATTTATTTCACAGATATTCTGAAAACATGTTATTTACGATAGTCAGAGATTAAATACAACCAAAATTCCCGATTCAGTGGAAATAAAAAGAGTAATTATAACAAATGTATACAATGGCACGATATCAGTATGTTTAAAATTTGCAATATTAGAAGAATAGAGTAGAATATAAAATTACACATATAGTGTGAGCCTAATTTTATCATATATAGAAATATACACTATGCAGATTTCAAATTTAGTTAATTACTAGTTTTCACTAAAAATGAGAAAAAAATACTGTGTTTCAGATTTAGTTGAAGTTTGTTCAAGTTTATTTGGCAGCAAACTTGAATAAATAGAAAAACAAACTAATTTAATGTATAGAATGTCTTAACGTAATAAGACTGCCATTTTTTCCCAAAATTAATCTATAAATTCAAATAATACTAATAAAAGTCATAACTGGCTTTCTTGGACCTTGACAAAGAAGTTAGAGCCAAGATAATGGTGAAGGGGAAGGACAAGACTGTTCTCACCTTTTGAGAGAGATTAAAAGTTACTAAAAAGCTATTATAATTATGCAGGGACAGTACTGGCCAATGAATAGAGTGATCATCTAGAAACAGCTCAGGCCTGTAGAAAACTTGCTACATATCGGGAATTCGGTAAGTGCCCATGTTGAATTTTATCTGAGCTTTTTATCCCAGAAGGCAGCTGTAGGTAGGAAATCCCCATTCCACCATTTTGTTTCCACACATTTTGGTGTTCCAGAAAATGCCTAACTGCAAAATAGGCCCAAGCACAGCCCCAGATGAGACCCTTCTGCAGCTTTTCTCATGACTCCCCAAGACTGCCGGATGACTCTTTTGGTTACCAACCTCTTTAAAACCACAAGCCCAGTTTCTTACCTTAGAGATGTTCCTCATCAATTAATTTTTTTTCTCATTGCACTGACTTAGATAAAATCAGTTCTTTAATTTCAGTACATGTTGCTTCTGTAAAACTCAAATAGAAAATACAGACGATCCAATATACAGGCCTGAGAATATCGGTTACCCTTCTTATGTTAAAAAAAAAAAAAAAATATATATATATATATATATATCCCATCTTCCACTTTTACAACATAGATATAATACATTTTAGAGGTAAAAAGCAAATTTTACATTCTTTAAAAAATATAAGAGAATATATTTATGGCCTCCAGACAGGAAAATATTTCCCCAAAGAAGATACAAAAATACAAACCAAAAAGAAAAAAGCAGGATAAACTAATGAGTATATTTTATAAATTAAAAATGTGTTCTTCAAGCGATGCTGCAAAAAATGAAAATCAGTGAATGCAATTGAACAGGAAATTTACAGTGGAGTTCGTTACATGGTTTTCTACAGTTATTTTATGTTAGCATTATTTCACAGTTAAAAAAAAAAGTAAGTTTGAGACTTAATCTTTGGCAATCTTCCACTCTGGAGTGGAAGATTCAATTCACTTAGAATTGATTATTTAAAAAGATTTAGAAGTAAAGAGATTTTAATCTTTGTAAATACTCACAGGGAAGAGACAATAGTCTGAATTACCACACTCTTGCACTGGTGATGAAGGCTATTTTCCTAGCTGAGGCTCTCAGAGTCCCTGGTGGCCTTTCTGGGTCCCAGCCAACTGCTGGCAGTGAAAAACCCTGCACAGTTACCCAGGTCATCAACCTCAAGGAGAGTCTTGACAGGAGGGCTCCTTCCCTCTCAGTGGATAGCATGGTATTCTCTCCAGAGTAGCAGTGGCTCCAGTATCTAGGTTCTTTTAAAGCTTACTCTTAGAAATAATAAGACAATATATGTGAGAGGGGTATAAAAAAATGAACTCCATTTTGCAAAAGAATGTGGGAAAAGAAGAAGATAGAGGAGGCTTCCCACTGAGAACACAAATCCAGGGATCTAGAAAAGAGAATAATAAAACTGTCCTGGATTTGTAAATCACAGTTTCTTCCTAAGAACACAGAGGGATTTCTCATTCTATTGCTTTATTTTATCCTTGCAAACAGGAGACCAATGGAGACTGGAGTTTAAGATTTTGTTGAAATTAGAAAACTGCCAAAATCGAAGATTAAAGGTATAGTCACATTGGCTAGCAATTGATATTTATCTTGGGGCAAATTTTATTTTATTCTTGGAGGGGCAACTTGCATAATCCAGCCCCTCCAAGATGGATGGATACAGATGTTACGCAATTAAGGTTAGCACTTTTTAAACCAGTCGTAAAAAATTCTGCTTCAATGAGATAATACAAATTATGATGCTTTTGTAATAGATGTGAAGTGGACGGTTTAATAAGATGTCTTATGTGTATTTATAAGGTGATAACTTTTTGTGAATACAAATATTGAGTCATGAGTTAAATTGTGTCCCCCCAAAATGTATGCTGAACTTGTGAACATGACCTTATTTGGAAATAGGGTCTTTGCAGATGCAATCAAGTTAACATGATGTCATACTCATTGGGCCCTATCCCAATGACTGGTGTCTTTACAGAAGGAGAGATCTGGACCCAGAAATACACAAGGAAGAAAAGCCTGGGTCCATGAAGGCAGAGATTGGAGTGAGGTGTCTACAAGTCAAGAAACTCCAAGAATTTCTAGCAACCACAGGAAGCTAGAGGAGTATGAGGGATATTCTCCCTCAAAGGCCTCAGAAAGAACCAATTCTCAATTTCAGACTTCTGAACTCTAGAATTATGGGAATAAATTTCCGTTGTTTTAACACATCAAGTTTGTAGTCCTTTGTTATGGGTGTCTTAGAAAACTAGTACAAAGTATTCAGTTTACTCTTTTTAGTTCAGTTTATTTATTTATTTTTTTTTCTGAACCTGGATTTAAAATATCTAATACTTGATATATATTTATTCTCTGTGGTATTTGGAGGTATGTGAAAGAGAGAGAAATTTTGGTTTAATCAATTGCTTTGTTTTTATAAGATACGTTAGCAAGATAGATGCCCAGATTTGATTTCCTTTCAAAGTCTCAATAGTTGAAAGACAATCAAAAGAGCTAGAATGAGATATCTCACACAGGACATTATTTAATAAAACGTATCAGATTTGGGAATACGTGGTCAACTACTGCTGACTGTTTAACCCAGACCACACCATATTCATAGAAGTTGGTATTATATTTCAAAGTAAAGGCCATCACTGCCAGCCATGCTGAAAGTAAGTTATGTGGCTAGAAATGAGCTGGAACTTGAACTCTTGGGAGTCAGGGGTTCAGGAAGAGTCTTCTTCTTGCCTCTGGGCATAAAGTTGGTCCTAGTCTTCCATGCATGAGGATAATGTCCACTTCCTTTGATTGAAGTAAGTCCAGCATGTTAAGTCTTAAGTATAGTTAGGCAGTGATTTATTTGAGAGTTTGATCTGTGGGACCTAAGAATAGACCTTGCTAGTACCTGGGTTAAACTACCTTTATATTGTATTTATCTTCGTTTATCAGTCTATACAAATTCTTGATACAAGCTGCTTTTGGGTATGAGTTATGCTGTGAAAAACTAGGTGGAACAGTGAAGTTATCAGTGGCCATGACCAGGGACAAAACAATCTCATATAGCAGATAATCTGAGGTAAGTGCAGGAGTGTGGTGGCCACATGAGAAGTCAGGAACAAGGGCAGATTTGTTCTGGAGGATCGATGAAGTTTTCTAGGGAATCCCTGGAAATACATAAGACATTGTTTAAAAGGACAAATTTTGACATATGGGATAGTGAGAACTCTAACTATAATAATTTGAACATTCAAACCATGCCATTTATATAGACATAGGCTGATGAGGCTCCATTCTCACAATATCCAGTTATGTCTACCACATGGTGGATGTTCAAGCAGAGTTCAAGCTTTTTCTCAATTTTGTTTGTTTGTTTATTTTTATTTTTTAGTTGTAGTCACAGTCTGTTACTCAGGCTGGAATGCAGTGGCATACTCATGGTCACCCCACCGTCGACCTGCTGGGCTCCGGTCATCCTTCCCCCTCAGTCTTCCAAGTAGCCAGAACTACAGGTGCGCTACCATACCCAGCTAATTTTTGATTTATTGTAGAGATGAGGTCTCGCCAAGTTTTCAGGACCGAGCTCAAGCCGGGAACCGGCAGGCTCAGGCAATCCACTTGCCTCGGGTTCCCAAAGTGCTGGGATTGTAGGCTGAGCCACCAAGCCTAGCCTTTTTCTCCATTTTAAAGGTAAAACAAATTTAGAAGAGAAAAGTTGGTAGGGGATAGGCTGAGAGACTTTAGCACATGAGTCTGAGGTAGTTATTTTTCAAAGGTGGCCCTGAAATTCCTCCTATCTTTGAACATAGACATAATTTCTCACTACCAACAATGGAATTATGTCTCCTCTTGGGTTGGACTGGGTTGGCCATGTGTGCTGCTTAGACCTATAGAATGTGGTGGAAGTGGTATCCTGGGAATTAAGTGACATCAGGTCTTAAGACAACTAGAAGGTTCTGTATCTTTCATCTTCAATGGCTTACTCTTGAATTTCCCTCTCTTGAGATCCAACCTTATGCTCTAAGAAGCTCAAGCCATCTTCAGAAGCAATTTGGAAGGAAATGGAAGTGCTCATCAACAATCCCAGATCAGTTTCCAGTCAAGAGTCAGCATCAATTCCCAAGTCATGTGAGTGAATCGTTTTGGACATTCAGCCTGAGGCCTTTTCTCAATTTTAAAGGTAAAACAAACAGACTCAGTTGAGTCTGGTAGCCCACAGAATCACTATAGATGATACATTGATGATTTTAACCATTAAGTTGGGGGAAGGAGAAAGGTATGGTTCCTTACACAGCAATAAATTACTAACACAAATATGAATAGCCTTGGAATTATGTTGTCAAAGCTGTCCATTGCATTAAAAAAGACAGTCTTTTTAAAATATTAATTGCAATCTGATGTGCTTTTGTTGTATCCCCCCCTCCATTTCACAGATAAAAAGGAAATAGTCAAACAATATTCTGAACTTGATGGAATGCTGACGATCCAATGATGAAAACACTTCTGAGTATCATCAAGACTATAATGACACTTCAGACAAAAACTCTCTTGCAGACAGCTGTCCATTCTTTATATGAGTATAGGACTTTAAAATAATTTGTAAATTTCTGCTTCATCTATTTTTATAAGATGGTATTTTTTATTGCTTTGATTACTTAATGATTGCTGTTTAAACTAAACCTAATTTTAAAATATGTGCAATCCAATTTAATACAGAATTCAGAAAGTGAGAGTTCTCATTATTTACATGACATTAATATGAACCCAAAGAAAGTGAGTTGGACACAGTTTATTGCTTTTACTCTATTTTTTGCTGCCTCAAACCCATGCCTTCTATCGTTTATTGGGGCTGGGAATTGTTTGGACTTTTTTATTCATTAAATGCTTGGCAAAACAAAAGTCAGATATTTGTAATGAAAAAAAGCCTTATGTGAACCACACAGCTATGTACGCTAATTTGAGTGTCATTCATCATTGCCGAGTTATTCACAAAGTGGCAAATTTTATTCTTCTTATATGAACAATATAGACTGGCAATCATCTTAATTGTAACAACTGGGTGATTTTCCAGGGACTTCAGCTATGATTACTTCTCCTTCAAAAATTTACGTTGAATGAACATGACACCATAATGCCTGAAGGTATAAAAAAAGTAATAGACTCAATAAAAATTATGACTCTTGAGGGGCTATCTATTAAAGATCTATAAACATTTTTAATGGAAAATGAACTCTTTTGAAATAAGCTTTTATAAAACATCTTCATAAGATCCTCTATATCTTCTTACGATTTTAAGTTAAACTGCCTTAGTAAAAATCAGGGATTATCTCTGACACAATTTTTGGTGGAATGAAGACACGGAAGATCCTCTTATGTATAGCATGATGTTTAGCAAGGTCTACTAAGTCTGAGCGATAATCCTTGAGTAACACCATTTAGCACTTTACTCTTCACCCACGAAGTGCAAGCCATAATAGTGAACTGAAACATGAAATGATCACATGTAACAAAGTACACATCAAATAACAATGCAAACCATTCAAGTCTCATTTGATTTTATTTTCTCTACTAACCCTGAGCTATCTTTCTAACGTACAGTTTACCCTTAAATATCCAAAGGCTTAAATCTATTACACAATTATTTACATAACTCTGTAAAGGATAATACAAACTCTGGCCATGACTTTTTCCCTTAATTCAAAGTTTTTTCCCCCAATTTATTTCTATTGATGAGACAAATAGCATGAGTGAGCTAAATTAAACTAGCGAAGACATTTGTTTTTGTGGTTAAATATAACACTTGCAACTTTCTTTTTTTATATAACTTTATTTTCTTATAGAGATGTGGGGTACAAGTAGTTTTTGCTGAAATACTGAAAATTGATAATGTCATTTTAAATCAGGTAACAAAATCTGTATGAAAAATATCTAACTTTAAACAGTAACTATATTTGTTAATATAAATGGTGCATACATGAGTGTCCATTTTGTTGCTATTATTCTAATTGTGTTTACATATTTGTGCCTGATATATTATATATTACATTTTTGAAATATGATTTATATGTTTATTTAAATAAAATGAAATCACTTTGTTCTTTTCTATGTTTATGGCAATTTTATAAGACTAGATAGATGCTTGACTCAACATAAACATGAAACTATTATATGCAAACGTTATGCAAGACATGAGTCACATAAGTCACAGTTATTTAGATTTTTTCAAAGGTAAGGAACATCTATAGCTAACCCTTATTAGCTGGCTCAGTGATTGGTATACATTAATTGAAAAGTAAACAAGTAAACATTAATTATAGTACAACATTAAACTGCAACCATTGCAGCCAAATAAGTGTATGAGCAAAATAGTAAAGAGATTCTATTGCAAAGGATTTGGACAATGCCAATAACATTACTTGATGCAGGTTGGAACTCACAGCAAAAGAATCAAAAGATAGATCCCCTCTTCTTTACTCCTGGTAACCTGTGAAGAGGTGTGTGTAGGTCAGGCACCAGAGGAACTCCATGAGCTATACTCCTGAGTTCTAGGTGAGAGATGATCATGAAGACTTGATTTAGGACAGAGGTAATAATTACAAGAAAAAATGAATAAGTAATAGACACTCATTTAACACATTTGATTGTAATATATACACACCAATACACAAGGTGACTTCAAAATGTTTGTGGGAAAATGGAGTTAAAAGATAAAAATAATCATATACAGTTTACTTCTCAACGTAAACTTCATCAAGGTGGATACTTTTGTATATGATGATACCAGTCATTTATCAATTTTTAAAGAATTGAGTATCTTGATGATTTCACCTTGTCAATGCAGTCTTTGTTGCATTAACTGAAAGAAGATGGGCGTCCTTTACAGATTTTTTTTAAGATTAGAAAATAAAAAATAAGTCCAAAGAAGCCAAATCAAGACTGTAAGGATGCCTAATGATTTCCCATTAAAATTCTTACAAAATTACCGAGCATTGATGAGAGGAATGAGCAGAATCATCATCATCGTATACAGAGACTCTCTGGGAAAGCTTTCCCAGGCATTTTTCTGAGAAAGCTTTGGCTAACTTTCTCAAAACACTCAAAATAAGCAGATGTTATTTGTCAAAAGCAAAATTCCTTCAGCATTCCAAAAAATTATTGCTGTGATCATTGCTCTTGCCTCGTCCTCTTTTGCTTTGACTAGACCACTTCCATCTCTTGGTAGACATTGCTTGGATTGTGCTTTGTTTTCAGGTTTGTAACAGGAAAGCCATGCTTTAACTCCTGCTATAATTCTTCACAGTCTTGATACCCCTTGCTTATAATTTCCTTTGAAAGCTCTGCTCCTGGCTGCAGTTGATCTGGGTGTAACCATTTTGGCACCCAATGAGTGGAACATTCATTCAACTTCAGCTTTTCATTGAGAATTTTGCAAGCAGAACCAATTGAGATTCCTATACTGTTGGCTATTGTTTGTGCTGCATTTGTATGGGAAAAAATATGGCAAGTCACAGGACTTTGTGGATGCCTCTGTGGTGCCACTTATGGCACGTTTCTTGGTATGTCTGAGGCAAAACTTGTCCATATAGCCAAGAAATTCTCATGACCCTCAGCAAATATTGGAAGCAGCAGCAGATTCCCCATGCTCTCCCTATGAGGAGATGTCTCTGGCGGTGAGCTTTAAAATAATTCAGAGAAGAAGAAGGAAGACAGGAGGGGAAGGAAGAGAGGAGAAGAGGGAGGAAGAGGAAGAGGAGGAGGAAGAAGAAGAAGAAAATGAAAGAAGGAAAAATAAAAAGAAGAAATGTTGTCATTTTATAATAATCATTAACTCAGGATGAGACTATTCATCACCTTTCAACATCTACTCTTCTCTTATTCTGCAGTCATCTTTGGGAAACTGCCTATTTTTAGCCGAATACTATGAAAAATACATTCTGTAACTGCCCCATATTCCAAGCCATGTGACTGAGTTCTAGCTGTTGAGACTTAAGAAATGGTGTCTCACTGGCTCGGTGGCTCAGCCTGTAATCCCTTGCTTGGAGAGGCTGAGGTGAGTGGATTTCCTGGGTTCAAGACCTGCCTGGGCAACTTGGTGAGAACTCATCTCACAATAAATCAAAAAATTAGCCGGGCGGGTGGCGCACGCCTGTAGTTCCAGCTACTTGGAAGGCTGAGGTGGAAGGATCGCCGGAGCCCAGCAGGTCGAGGCTGCGGTGGCCGGGAGCGGCCACTGCACTCCAGTCTGGGTGACAGAGTGAGCCTCCAATTCAAAAAAAAAAAAAAAAAAGAAATGGTGTCTCGTGTGACTCCTGCTTACCTTCCTTAAAATATGGCTGAGTGAGCAATTTGTCCCTTCGTCATCATCTCTACCTCCTTCCTGCTGGTTGGACTACAAAGAAGACAGCTGGAAGGGAGCATTCTTTGGGGATTACAAATTGACCTTGAAGTGGAGGAGGATCCTGGCACAGTAATCCTGAAAGATCTTGGTATTCTAAGGGCACTGGGGAGCAAATCACCATACCCATTCTGGTCCATCTGTTCTTGACTTGTATGGGAAAACGAAATAAGTCTTTCTTGGGTAAGTCATTCCTCTTTGCCTGTTTCTCATCACCAAAACCAATTCCGATTGATCTATGAATTTACTGTTTCTTTTCTCAGGATAAGATGGACTTGCGGCAAAAACACTAGCCTAAAAAGCAGGTAGAAATGAATCAAACCTTGGCAAAATATCTGACTCCTGGGTCTCCATTCCTCCCTTCCAGAGACATAGTCTTTGTTGGGATGTTCATTTATTGGATGAATTACGTGATTCCTCTTTTGTTGGTTCCCTCAGCACGGTATTACCTTATCATGATGCCTCACTCTTTGTTACTGATAACACCGAGATTAGAACTTGAATCTTCAGACCCTCCTGTGTTTCGGTGTCCTTGGTTAAACCATCTCAGGCTAAGTCACAGTTAATGTAATTAAGTACTTCACTAGCTGTTCCTTTTTCTCCAGCCCTGAAATTTACACCATTAAAGACGTCCACTTTTCATATATCTGGGTTATCTGAAACAATAGTTACTTTACTGCTACAGCAATTTTGCTGTCCCCTTAAAAGCTTTCAGGCAATACCGTGTGGTGGCTCAGAGGTCTCGCTGCTTTAGTTTCACCATTTACTGGCTAATGAGTTTAGATGAATTACCAAAAAATTGAATTTCCTCATCTTTTGTCCTCTTAAATCTAAAATGAGGATATTAATAAAGACAAAATAATCCATTGAAAGCAATTAGCTGAGGCCCTGCTAGAATAAATGCACTATATACACTAATTAAAAACAGTAATGAATTTTCTTTCCCACCTGGCATTCATGAAAAGAATAATACAATATTCTGCTATTTTCCCGTTTACAGACAACACAGGATACATTAATTCATGTATTTGACAAATAACTCTGTCTCCTACCATCATGTCTTCTTGTTTGCTTGTTTGCATATAAAGTTCACTAGCCAAATAATTCATGTGCGTTACTGGCTTGATATTCTTTCAGGTGTTTTGTGCTTTTCTTATGTATCTTTTTACATTTCTACACTGTCTCCTGGCAATCATCTAGGTAAATGGTGCATTACTGTTTAATTTGTTTTAATTTATTTCATTAGGTATGTGTATGCGACTGTGTAGTGCTTCAAAGATATTCATTTAATTAAAGACAACCGATGATTTGAATGACAATCTGTAAGTGAAAGAGAGAAAGAGAAAGGTAGAATAATGGTCTGAAAGTAGTCGTTTTTATATTCATTTCCCAAAAGATCAGATTCTAGTGCAATCTTAGATTGGAATCTTTTATGCTTCTGTTTCGTCTTAAAAACAAAAAAAGATGTTGAGGGGTTTTTTGTTTGTGTGTTTTGAAACACAGTCTGGATATTACGAAGGAAGGGTATTTCAAAAATCTTAGCAGCGTCTCTCTCAGAGAGAACTCTCACAGAGAACAGGGAACATCAGGAGACCGGCTGGGTGTGCACCCAAGGACAAATGGCATTCAGATCAGTGCTGCCACGTGGCAATGCTGCTGTTTCTCTCTTGCAAGGGCCTTGCCTTCTACAGCTTCTCTTACCTTTCCTAACAACACCCCCACCAGAAAATTGCTCTTCTCTTATGGCCAGTTTTCTTCTCCTGACTGAGATAAAGAAACTTTATTTCCCCCAGTTGAGGCAAAAATAAATAAATCAATTAAGACTTTTTTTCCTGCTAGAACTTCCTTTTTGTGATATCTGTTTGTCGCCTTACCCGATGGAAGAAGTAAAACATTAAAAAAAAATAATAATTCTGTCTTAAGATCTTGAAACGGTATCAGTGGAGAGGTACTCAAGAACCCCAAAGGGCATCACTGAATGTGCACCCCCCAAAATCTTCCCTAGTTGAAAACATGAAGAAAGCCCATTTATTAAAAATCTGCAGCATATCACATTATGCAGTATAAATCAACATAATGTGATGTGATCTGACATCAAGTTTAAAAAGTGCCTTTTCTGCTTCTGCTCAGACCATATGTTCATATTATTAAAAATATCCACAAATCCTTGTTTTTCTATTTAACAAACCCAAGCTTCTCTCAAATAAACCATCTTGACTTCTGCAATGTTGGGCAGAAAACTATTTTCTTCTTCTGAACACGCTATTCTCAATTACTTCACAGATAATGTGTAGATCTTTTGCCAGAAGAGCTTTTATAAAAGAAACACATGCCCACACATACATAAGTAAATTTACACACACAAAAAAACAAACTGACAGAAAATAAGTAGTTATTGTATAGTGAAATATGTCAGTTTATCTGTGATATCAAATGCCCTTTAGGTTAAAAGCCTCTGATAATAGTCTGCCTTATGTGGGACTTTTAATATTCAAATACAAGTCATTGAATATGTAAATATAAGTGCCTGTTCATTGTCACTTTTTTGACCTGAATTCTGTTTACTGAGCAATCCGAAAACCTGCTCACCCATGGGTACGTAGAAGCTAAGCTTTCTTTAAAAAATTATTATTCCATGCAATTTATGGGAAACAGCCAGGTTGGCAAGTTTTAAAAAACACACACACACACACACACAAACACTGGAACATCTTGACTGGGCTGATGACATGACAGCATTGTAGCCTGCTACCAGCTGGGAGTTGGCTGGGGTTCAGAAATGGACTCAAGACGGTGGAAGCAGAATGTAAGACAAGGCAGCTCTCCACTCATGTGGCTGTTTTGTTAAAACCAGCAAGAAGACCATTTGCTATACCAGCTTTCCCTCACTCTGCCCTTAGCTGATTTCTTGTCGGCACCAGAAAAATGTGACATAAGGGGATACGATAGCATGTGAAATGATACTGCACAATCTGCTCAATCTGCCATTGCAGTCTCCGGGCCTGTATCTCACCTTGCTCCGGATCCCCCCTGAGCTGATGCAAGCACTGAGTTCCTGTGGACTTCCAAGGGCCTCCATGCCTGTAACAGACAAAAGAATAGAATAGATGGCAGAGGGG
Source organism: Tarsius wallacei (assembly GCA_963574415.1). NCBI lineage: Eukaryota > Metazoa > Chordata > Mammalia > Primates > Tarsiidae > Tarsius > Tarsius wallacei. The sequence goes on along the minus strand of CAUYQG010222535.1, from coordinate 26,118 downwards.
AGGAGAAGGCAGGACTGAAGAGCGAGTGACTCGGTTCACTCTCTTTTCCCTAAAATAAAGACCAATGGAATGCTAGGGAAAACCAAAACACAAAGCAAAACAAAAAACCCCACACAAAACCTCATATATGAAGGTTTTAAAAGCTCACATTTGGCTTTTTAATGTCTCTGCACTTCTGGGTTTTTTCATCTCTTTTTAAGCCGACCCAGAGAATGCTGAAAAAGCAGGGAACGGCCATGCATGTAGTATTTTCAGTCCAACCAGCAACATGATGCTCTCAAAATCTTGCAAGATCGGCCTTTCCCCCCAGACTTACAGTTCAAATTTGCAGACAACAGAATTTCCATAGTTTTGATAAAGTTCAAGTAAGCATCCTCCAAACTTCGGTATTTATCTGGACCGGTGTGAATGCTGCATTTTTTTTTTAATTTCACCCAGCACTAATTACCTTAATATTTTGAGATAACAAATCCTGATCTGTAATCTTTCTTGGGGAAAAGAAAATCCAAGGTTCCCATAAGAAACAGCTTTTTATTAATATCCTTGAGGATGTTGAAGCATTGGGTATTGTTATGTCAGCACATCAGTGTATCCTGTTTGGACAGAGAAATTAACTATCTGGCAATACTGATACAGCAAGGGAATTTCTGAGGTCCTTTGATGAAAGAAAAGTATAACTGTAATGAAAATTTAAGAATTTTTTTTTCTTATCCTCACCTTTTCAATTTATATTGCAACATCTCTGGCCCTTAGGAAAGTGAAGGAAAGTGAAGGAAATAGTGCATTTCTTAATAGCAAAATGAGGCCTGAAATAGATCCACAAATTTAAAAGTCTGGAACCCTAAGCATAAAGATAAATTAACTACCTTCCAGCATTCCTTTTGAAAAGACAACTGTTTATCTAGCAATAATAATAAAGATCGGAAAAGTTTACGCTTTCATTTAATAGTGAAACATTATTTTAAGAATTTACTTCTACTCATCCTTTATGCTTGGTCAGCCACAAGAAATAAAATGTTGAAATCTCAAAGTACTTATATGAATTTGTGTTTGGCATGCAGTACCTCATTATATTTGTAAAACAATGCTAATTAGCACTTATAAATTAAAATATGTAAGGTAAAATAAATTCTAATTACTTTAGCTATGAAATAAAGGGCTGTCCTATATTTGAGTGTTGATTACTCCTCAAGAGAGCAGCCCTGGGTGTCTGTATAAACGATCAACTCAGTCAACCTACAGTCAGTTTTTCTTCGTATGTCTTTTTTGAAGTGATTTTTCCTGATGAAAATTGTATGCTTCGGTTGACCTATTCTTTCTCAATATCCTCTAAACTTTTTTCTTCTTATTTTAATTTTATTTCTCCTTTGTTACTTCAAGCTATGACTAGACTTCACTAATTTGGTTTTAATTTCTTATAATTTGGAAATTCAAAATAGATATTCAGAATAACAATAAAAAGAAAAAGTGGTAACTAGCTATGATGTATTGAAGACTTATTAAATGTGGTATATTGTGCTTAATGTTGCACATAGGTGGTCTCATTTAATTCTCATAATAAACCCAAAAAGCAGGCATTGTTGTCTCCATTTATGGAATGAGTAAACTGAAGCCCAAAGAATTTAAGTAAATTCAGCAACGTTACAGGGTTAGTGAATAGTGAAATTTAGAAATGAGATGTTGGTTTCTCTGACTCTAACACAAATACTCAACAGTAAATGATACTTTTTCTTTTATTTATGGACTTCCATGCCCAAGGGGTCTTATGAAATGGCATTATGAAATGTCTGTCCAGATTATAAACAAAATAAAAATATACCCTGTTTAGGCTAACCAGGAATCAAGGTTTTACTATCTTGTGCTGCTTTGCATCTCATCTATCCAGGCTTATACTGACAGTTTCATGCTTGTACCCTATAATACTACAAAATTTGTATGAAATGAATAAAACCTGACAGTAATAACTCTGATATATTTTTTTAAAATCTTGTTTTCTTTATTGCTATGTTATTCGACTAAATTTCTAACATGGGTTTCCCTTACAGCACAATCGTAGAAAATTTGACCTACTTAATCTGAGTTCTCATGGCCTGATCCAGTGATTTATCAGTTATTATTGGTTGCAACACAGTCCATTTAGTGCTAAATTCTATCTTCAATGAGTCTTCCTGAATAAATTCTGAGATGAGGCCATTTTAGAACTTTGAATATAGAAGTATCATTTTTCTCTGCCTCTGTCTCATTTTTCTTCTGACATTTTCTTCCATGTGTAAAGTATCTTGTCAGGCCATTTGCAGAGTAATAGAGTGACACCTTGGACATCTGTGTGTCTAACTTAGGCTTTCACTTGGCTATCTATAGCATGGCTAACCTACTGGTATATCAGCTGGGTCCTTACCCTATCTCCAGGAGGGAATGCATAAGGTGTATCCTAAGATACAGTCCCTCTTAACCTTTGCAAGCCCTCTATGAAGTCTTGCTGGTACTCTCTATCAAGTGCCTGTTGAGAAGCAAAGAAACTTTGTGATGTATCCTGCTTGATGACCAAGGTCAATTCAGGAAATCCTCACAAAAATCTCAAAATACCATTCCAGGCTATTTTGTTTTTGAAGTGGAGTATGTTCCTGTCCTTGAGTGTGAACTTCACTTGATGACTATCTCAAAAGAAAGGAAGAAAGAAAAATGAGTAACTTTATAGAGAAAATATCTCTAACATTACCATAGCCAAGTGGTCAGTCAAGATTAACAACCAGTAACAAGTCATACTGATATCACATAACATAATGTGATGAGAAGTGCAACGCATCTCCAAGGTATTCTTCTCAAAACCATGAGACACTATCAGACAAGCTCAAATCAAGGAGCGATCTACAAAATACTTGGTCATTACTCTTCAAAACTGTCAAGATTGTTCATTTTTAATTGATAAGCTGTCATAGATCAGAGGAGACTAAGAGAGCATGGCAATGAATGAATGAATATGGTATAATAGACTGAATCCTGGAACAGAAAAAACATTATTGAAAAAACGCAGTTTCGATAATAGTGCTGTACTAATGTTAACTTCGCACTTTTGACAAAGACACCAACGGTTTTGTAAGATGTTAACTTTAGGGGAAATTGAGCAAACATTTTGAAAAATGACATCTGTGAATATGTCCATTTTTAGGTAAGTTTGTTCCTGAAAACAAGGAACGCCACTTGTAGAAATTCTCATACCGGTATTCTTTAAAAACTTAGAACTTAATTTCTCTAATCTGATTATGAATCTTCCAAATGAATTGCTATGACAGGCTCTGAGCGTATTTTATAAAAACATGGCAATGGAAATGTAACACTTTCTAACATGAAAGAACAACTGATGAGCATCAGGGAAGCTCAAAACCTACTAGCTTATTTCAACAAAATATTTGCATTATTAGCAGGCGTGATTGAAATATGAATTTCAAGATTTTGTAAATGCAAGTAATACAAATTTTTTCTAATTGCATCTATGAATTTTGACCACTTGATTTTTCTAGTAATAGCAATCATTGAACCGATAAACAGGGTGTCTCAATAAATAGAACAAGTTAGGACCAGACTTGCAAATCATTCTAGCACAAAGTTTTAAGCCAAGATTTTTACAAGGATGATACATATTTAATCACACTGCAAACACCAAACAATTTTAATAAAATGTTAAAAAGTTTTTAGCACCACTAATAAATAAAACATAAAAACATTTCTTAAAAATGTTATTTATCCCACCCTTTTTAATGTCATATTTTTCTTTTCTTTTTTTTCTTTTTTTGGCTGAGTTTCACTCTGTCATCCGGGTTGGAGTGTATTACATGATCATGGCTCGACCTCCTGTGCTCAGGCTATCCTTCCTTCCCAGCCTCCTGAGTAGCTGGAACTACAGGCATGTGCCACCAAGCCCAATTGATTATTTATTTATTATTTGTTTGTTTATTATTTTTGTAGAAACATGGTCTCACTCTATTGCCCAGGCTGGTTGCAAACTCCTGGACTCAAGCCATCCTCCCACCTCAGCCTCCCAGAATGGTGGGATTATAGGCGTGAGCCATCATGCCTAGCCTAATTTCATGGTTTTGTATATATTATACAAAACACAAATATATTACTATTATGATAGGCACATATCCTGCAAAGATTTTTATAAGCACATGACTATTTGCATATCAAAAAACTATTGACTTGCTTTCATTTTACTTCTAAAGATTGTTTCTATAAAAGAAAAATGAAATTGGAAATAATCGCCTCTTCCTCTTCATCCTAGGCTATGATCTAGAAAGAGTGCCACAAGTTCTCTCTACTCTCCTTCCCAAACTTAAGCAGGTTTCCAATAAGGAAAAGAACACAGGTAATGGTGAATGTTCTTTACCTGTTTTTCAGTCTTTTTTTTCTCTCTCATTTATTATCATGTTTCTTGACAGAGAGCAGAGAAAGGAAACTGATTTCAGCCAGGTTATGTTTTCTCTGTCTTGCATCAACTCCTGAATAAACAGGTGAAAGCCAGAGATTACTTACTGCCATATTATGTCCTGCATTTTTTTTTCCCTGGGGAAAATAGCAGCCCCATATCTCCAATTTAAATGAAGTTGCCATTGGAAATAATATCATTTACCAATTAACGTAGGCGTTACTGTTTTAACTCATTGGTACACAGTTCACAAAGGAAGTAACTATTTTAAGGTTATTTAAGGCGTCAACTCTGTCATGCAGCCGATCTACCTTGAAGAACACCCAAAAAATGTGTTTCTGAATTTACAAGGCTGCCTCAGCGAACCCTAGGGCATGGAGCCAAAAGCCATCCAGGCATCAGGGTATTTCAACCTAGAGTGATTGTACTCTGATAGAAAAGAAAATCGTCATGCAAACTGCACGTGCCAATGTGGCACAGATTTTAAAGAATGAACCCTCAGGCCCTGAAAAAAAATTAATGAGTTCTGCCTCTCCTTTCTGTGACCTTTTAGTTAGATTTTCCTGGGAATTTGTTTTCTTTGTTTGAGTCTGAGCTGTTCTGGAAAGAGTCACAGTGGGATAGTGAATCTGCAAAAATGCTCTCATGACATAGATTTTGCAATCTACCATGGAGCTGCTGTCTCTTGAGTAATTGAAGGTCCTGAACTAGGCAAATGCACATGGCAGTCAAATATTGTCTTAAAAAATTCAACCTAGAGTTCCCCTTTCTAGTTGTTTTCCTCTTTGATGGTATATTATTCCACAAAGAGCCTATTCCTCTCATTATCATTCCTGTTTCCATCCCCAAACTCTGATTTTATTAGAAGGTTAGATTAATTTACTTATCATGTCACAAGAGAGTGAGTGGAAAATAGGGATAAGAGCAGAAGACCTGAGGCCAAAAAATCTGGACTAAAAATCTGACATTGCTACTTTCGGGGAGACTTGTGCCTCAGTCTCTTATTCTTTAGTATGGGGCTAATCACATCTGACTTGATGCAAGCGGCAGTCATGTCGATGATGTTCTGGCATCTGTGCCACTCTGCCCCCTCACCCCGCTCAGCAACTAGTGAGCTTTGAGTGGCAGGGGTCCCTCGGCAGATCCTGAGTGAGGTCCCTGCTTGATGCAAGTTTATCAGTCAATTTCATCTCATTTGCCATTAAGACAGGCTCTCAGATAGGCAATCACTTAAGACTTAAGTGAACAGGCTCGATTCTTCCCACAGCAGTTGGCCTAGGAGTGAGTTTGAAAACTTAATCTGTTTAATCAGCATAAAAAGAACATCTCCTTTCTGCAAGTAATAAGTTGTGTGAGAAGCTTGGTCAGATCCAAGGATTATTTAGAGATTTTAAACGAACAATGGCAATATTAACAATATCTAATATTCTCAAAACTCTTTTCTTCATAGCACTCTATACCTGCCAAAAACTCTGAAAGCTACTGGGACCTTCTGTGTTACTCTCATCTATTGGACCCAACTTCATTGCCAATCATAGACCTTACAATATATGGAGCCATCAAAAGCCTATAAAAGTATCTTTTCTATGTGTCTATTTCTTGTCAGATGATTCAGTTTTCGTTAACTTTGCTTAAATATGATTTTTCTAATTTTTTGAATGATTCAGAAAATGGAAAACCACAATATAGATTAGAAATAGTGAACGAAGAAGAGAAAAACCAAGTTAGCAATACAAAGGCTACTTAAAACATACTATACATTTACACACACATTAAGGGTAGATTATAAGCTTTGCTTTACACCAGGAAAGTAAACTTTTTAAAATATAAAATTTGAAGTCTCACAGTTTGGTGTTGCCTACTTATGATTCTGTGTTCTGCATTTTTCAAGAATATGCAATTCATTAGTTACGATACCACTTCTGTCTGTGTGGGAAAATGTATCATAAGATATCAAGAGGGGCAACTCCTTTGGGTCCCCCCCCGCAACCGTGGGAGCTTCTCTGTCCTCTCAATAAATCCTGCATTCTAAAAAGAAAAAAAAAAAAAGGATATCAAGAGACGTCTTTTTGACAGCACTATCTAAAGTTGGTTTACTTTATCTACTTATTTTTCTTTATTTTAAAGATGTGGGATACAATTCAGGGTTAGGTAAACAAATGTTCATTATGCAGGTACCCTTGTGGATGAGGCGTGCCCCTCCCTCCCCTGGGAGTTTCCCTCAACTGCCAATCCCATTCCCCCTCCCCTGACAGTTTCCCACTACTGCCAATCCCTTTCTTATAGCATTATAATTGTTCAAGGTCCATTTATGAGTGAAAAACACATGGTACTCTGTTCTTTGTTTCTGTGATAGATCACTGAGTATGATCGAATCTAAATCCAACCAAGTTGCTGCAAAGTCCATATAAGCTCGTTTACTTTAACATACTATCTATCTTAGCCATGTTTTCAAACCATAGTAGCACAGCTTAAAATCATTATCTCTGGAGTTATGTCCTCCCCCAAAAATTAGCTCAAAATTTCTCAAATGACCGTCTGAATAAATGAATGAAAGAATGAATCAAGTGTAGGCTATAAATCATGACTAAGTAAGATGAAACTGGGAAAAACTTCTACATACGAAGGTCTTTGACAAAATATATAGATTTTCAAATCCATTTACTGATTTGATTTTTTCCAGGAGTGTCAAGTTATTTCTTTGAACAACCGACCTTACACACAAAGATAGGTATAGTGACACTTGAAATAAGTCTCAGAATTAAGCTCCCATTCCAGTTCTTATTAGCTATGCAATCGTGGACAAGTCACTGAACATTCATTTCTTTATTAATACAGTTGGGATAACTATGCCTTCATTATAAGTTTAAATGTGGTAACATTCAATTAATGGCTTTGTTTTTGTTGTTAATAGTATAAAAGAAGAGTACTCATAGAAGTTGGTGAAAGCTCTTTTGAATAAGAAATAAAGAACATGCTCGCAGTGCACTAAGCACCCTGGAGGTAGATAAGTTACAAAGATTAGGATTTGCATAATTGGTGTAACTCATAGTTTGCATTAACCTTATGAAGGGCAGCTGTTTTTCATAGGTGTTGAGAATAATGTTAAAGAATACCAAAACCTAAGCCCTAACCATCATGAAAGTTAGCCTGGATTATTAAGCTAATTAAAACACTGGGACTCGGGAGACCTGAATTTTAATACACATTTCGCCACTAACTTATAATGTAACCCTAGGCAAGAGAGCAGGTCTCTTTTTTCTTTGCTTTCTTCATCTGTGAAGTGCACATTACCTTCCAGAGGTGGTTGTACTGCATAGCAATGAACTGATGTGAAGTACACTGTAAGAACGGCGTCCTTATAATAATTGTAAACGAGTAAAATAAAATGGATGTGCCTCGGTTGAAAGAAATCTACAGATGGACAGATTCCATCTTATCTCTCCAGAGGGCTTATTGCCAACAGCGGGAGCAGGACCATTTTGGGTTTTGCTGTTTGGTTTACTTCATCCCTGCCCTCACCCACCCCACCACGTGTGCACACACACGTCTGCCCCTTCAAGCAGCGTCCAAAAGTAAGTGATTAAACTGTTTGGAATATTCCAACAAACTAAAGACTAGAAACAGTTTACCGCCAGCAAATGTTAATTAATAGCATGTCTTCGCCAAGTTGACCTTAAAATGCACGATACACAGATTACCTTGATTCTTAGTTTTCTTTGTCTGTGAAGCCCTTGTATGTATGGCTCCTTAATTAAAGCTCTGATGTCTATCGCCACTGCTGCTTCTGACTGAGCCCCCCAAGAAGCATAACTGGGAAGTAAGATTATGGTACAAGTTGATGGACGAGTGCAGCCTTTCCTGTACTAAGTGCTGTACCGGAATATAAAATGGATGAATGTCATCAAGGTATAAAATATGGGCTTGAATTTGAGATAAAGTAGCCTACCTGTAGTACATTGCAATTTTCCAAACAAAACTCATTTATTTTACCTGCCAAATGACTGTTCATTTATTAATTCGTGTGAGTTACACATTTTATTATTAAGGAGAACCTTTCTGTATGGTAGTAAAGTGATGCTTAATTACATTTTTTTTTTTTTTTTTTGGTTAGTTTGTTGGTTATGGTGGAACTTTAAAATTCTTTCTCTGAGATCTTGCAAACTTGCTATCAATGTAAAGAAATAAGAATAGGAATTTAGAAAGTTCTATCTCTTTCATATAAAATTTTACTAGTTGTTTAGAAAAAAAGAACTTTTTAAAATTTAAACACCTTTAACAAAACGTGTATTTTTCTCTTTAAAGAATCTTCTAGGTTAATGTATAGAAAGTCCAAATTATGCAAGAGAATCTAAATTCAATACTCATGATGCCAAAATCTTATTGAGACTAAATTTTCTTTTCCTGTTTAATCACACAGATTTTTTGTGTAATACAGTTATAGGTTAATAATTTGGACATATCCTTTACATATTATATGTACTTTCTTTAAAATTATATAAATAAGGAAAATGAAGATAGAGGAAGGAAAACTTACAGAGCATTATATAAGAATATTTAGTAGCCACAAACTATTTGTGACCCTCACACCAAATTACTGCAAAAATAAAATTAAGGATTGCTTGCCTCAATTAAGAGACTTCTTGACATTAAAAAAATTATAATCGAAAAGCAGTAAGCTTATTCTTCTAAAATAAATTCTAATTCTGTGTGTCAACTATGAATACAAATCCAGCAAGTAATAAGTGATCATAACTGAACTGTGCTTGTTTTGAAATGAATTGTGTCATGACTAATATTTCCACACAGTCTAAAATCATGACATAAGCCAATACTGTTATGAATATTTCCTGTGCTTCATGAGGAAAGACAACCTCAAGTGCTTATCCATTCTCCTAATGTTATTTGTTTTACAGTTCTAGCAGAGCTCTTAAGACTATTAGGGATTCTGGAGTGAAGCAGGAATACATTAAACCTGTTATTGAGGTATTCTAAAAATTGTTGGTTTCATTTACTCTTTCAGTAAACTAATCCATAGGTTGATGGCAACTTGAACTGACCTTCAAGCAAGTGTTGCACTGTGAGTGTGGAATGTGGGATGACTGTCTCTGTAAATGTTTTGTTTGAAAATATAGTCTAATAACATTGATTTACAGGGATGTCTAGTCACAAAACCCTTATGAATACAACATTCAAAACGAATAGGACAGTGACAGTACATCTTTCTGGTGAAGGAGAACGGCTCGGCAATATGAATCATAGACATAGATAACTGGTGTCATTTAAGCCACATTAATATTAAGGAGTGCAGTTTACACTTTAGAATTACACAGTATGCAAATGCTGCCTTTCAACTTCCCAGTGCATACCTAGGCAACAAGGGAAGACATACAGCAAAGATTTAAAACATAACAAAAATGATCGTTGACTTTTAACCTTACCTGACTGTCAGCGACAATATTCTTTGGATGGATAGTAATACTTAAACTTGTAACAATAGTAGCATCAATTAGCAAGAAACTCTAGAAACATTATCAGCTTTCAAAGCTATAGATTTATTATTTTATATGATGGAAAGATTATATTGGCAACATTCAAGATCGGTTCTAACTGAGATTTATGATTTCTTACATATTTCTCAAAGGAATGTAAAGTATATGTATAATGATGTACTTATACCTAAGTAAATACAGTTAGAAATTTTGCTGCTATAATCTAGCTTACAATCTTTTGGTTTCTCTGGAGAATAAAAAAGAATCTCGATAATTGATGAATAGCTCTCTACAATATGCCCCAAGAGTGGTCCCTTCCCCACAAAAAAAATTTACTGATGTTACACAGACATTAGGAGGCAGTTTAAAGCAGCTTGTTAGTTGAATTGAGCAATAGGGAAACTTACAGTTTAACAGCTTTGCTAGCAGGTGTTCCCATTCCTGTGGTACGTGCTACATGTTTTACTCAATAATGGTGATAATGCAATCGAGTTATCCTAAAACTGTTTGTAAAAACTCAAGTAATAAAAGCGCATTATGGTTTCTTTATGATTCTGGTTTTCTTCGCACTATGTGCTCCCAAATCTGTCTGCTTTTGAAAATGTCTTATTTAGGCCAGAGAGAAAATGGTAATTTTGAAAATGGAATTTGATTTAACCTTATCTGCTCTGGTAGAGCCGTTATTTGTAAGTTTATTTTCTTCTTAGTTTTTCAACAAGTCATTAGCAATGTAAGAAACTTACCATTGATATATTGTCACCTACATTTACAGTGACTAATTATGCTAGAAAGACATACTGCATTTTCCTATCAGGATTTCAGATAATACAGGAGCTCCTCTGGTCACAGACTTTAAACCTTAGAGCATTTATAGATTCAAAAAAGCTTAGCCTCAGGACAAGTCAAATCAGCTCGCTCTGTGAAAAACTGATGCTAGTTATTAAGCACGATTATGTTAGCTTGACCATAGAAGAGCTTTATATTCATTAGTTTGTTTTGGTTTAAATTTTATTTTTATGGAGGATATACAATAAAAGAAGAAAATTATTAATGCAAACGTACAAAGAAGAGAATATAAAATAAACTAAAAGGAACGAGACCGATGCTATCAATAGCTATAGTTCTTTCACTGATGTCTAATGGAGTTTTTATTTAGACTCAGGTACACGAATAGGTTTTCATTCCAAGCTGCTTTTTCATTAGCTCTTCTGTCTGTGCTATCTCAGTGGTCAGTCGTTCATTCAACATTTATTCATGTTTCAATGAGGTGTCATGCCAGGTACTGAGGATACATGAATAAAGAGACAGGACCTAATCTCCAGAGGCTAGGTGTCCAGTGAAGATTCAGACATGCAAGCAAAAAATTGCAGGCAAGCGCTATGAAAGAGCCATGAACAAGGTAAGAGCAGAACACAGAGGAGGGAACTCAAAACACTGCCTGGAGGGATCAGGCGGTAGCCTCAGGATTGCTCTTGCATAAGATTAGTCAGTGCTGATCTCCTTGGGGATAAGGGCTTGCACACCGGAGTTTGAAGGACAGCATTTGTTTAAATCATTATTCAGAATTCAATATACATAGTGATGTCCATTTTCTAGTCTAAATGTGTAGTTGCAGTTATGTTATATTTCGGCGTCTCATCTCATGAATGTATCGACCCACTTGAGCTCAAATCTATGAATACATGCATGGAATAATGAAGGCCTCTGTGTCTTATAAACAAGAATGAGATTAATCATAACAATTTGTTAGAAATAGGGTAATAGTTGAAACTCCTGCAATTATTTCTATAATCAATGAATGTTTAATATAAATTGGTTGCGAATGGTTTTTTAAAATGTGGACTTAAAAATAATTCCAGAGCAAATTTAGCCATTGTTTATTAAAATTGATTCCATTCATTTTTTCGCCTGATTTGACCGCAAACTAGAATCACTTCTGTTTAGCAGTTATAGAAGAAAGATAAAATTTTAAATGTCCTGATAAAATATCTGTTATATAACATGCAATGGTATAAATTAGGGTAGTTGAAGACATAATCAATTCTCAAAAAGTAGTAACAAATATTTTAAAGTCATTATTAATCAAAGAAGTTAATGATTAAAAAACAATGAGCTGCCATTTTGTCTTGTAATCAAAACTTAGTAAAGGCCAGTAAAATTGGCATTTTATTATTCTGTCCCTGCTGGTGTAGTGACTTAGAAAAGTACTTCAGAAATACTTTCCAGAACCTAAAAATAGTCATATTCTTGATTCAGTAGTTCAGTTTCTAAAAGCTTATACAATATAGCACACTCATTCTAAAAGCCAAAATGACAAAATAATCTACACACTGTAAGAATTACTTTATGGGCTAGGCGAGTGGCTCAAGTCTATAATCCCAGCACTTTGGGAGGCCGAAGCTAGAGGATTTCCTGAGCCCAGGGGTTTGAGACCAGCCTGGACAACTTGGTGAGACCTCATCTCTACAATAAATCAAAAAATAAGCCAGGTATGGTAGTGTGCACCTGTAGCTCCAGCTACTTGGAAGGCCGAGGCAGAAGGATAGCATGAGCTCAGCAGGTTGAGGCTGCAGTGGCCATGAGAGTGAGACTACACTCCAGCCTGGGCAACAGAATGAGATTCTGACTCAAAAAAAAAAAAAGAATTACTTTATGCATTTTTGATAAATGAAAAAACACCATTAGTAAATACTGATCTCCTTGGTGACTTGATAACACCATTTACTGAATGTCACTATTGCTATTACTAATACAACCACTGCTAAAATCTTTTGTGCTTTTATCATGTGTCAGACACACTAATTGTTTAACATGGGTTGGATCTTGTGATGAAAAAAGAATCTCGCTGTTTTATTTTATTATTCTGATCTTGAACATGGGAAAACTAAGGCTCAGGGAGGTAAAATTACTCATCCAATGTAATAAAACTAGTCACTGAATCAACCAGGATATAAACCCAACTCTCTGTGACTCAGAAGTTGCACATGAAACCATAATACGTGGTAATATTTTATACATATATGGGTATCAGTTTCCCACATTATGTATTGCAATACCAAGCTTTAGAGAGACACAGAGTTCACAGTCACGAAGTTAGTCATAAAGCCCTGTGTCTTCTGAGTCTAGAGTCAGTTTTTTAATCTCTGAGTTATGTTGTTGCCTCTTAAGACAAATCCTACAGAACTGGGTGTTCCTAGATATTCTAATCTCATATATCTCGGGGACAGATTCTGCTTTGATTAAATGAGATCAGATGTGGTCAGGCACATTCATGGTGATTTGAAAAAATAAATAATTTAGAAAATGATGATTAATTCTATTCAGTCACTTGATCTTATAATTATGCCACAATGCAAAACAGTCAATCTTATGTTATAATGAAAAATAAATAGAGTAGGATGAAGAAAGTTATAGATACTGTGATCATTAATATATAATATAAGTATATGGAAAAGACTGCAAAGAAAGTAAGCAAAATTTGTGCTGTTATAACAGTGGAATTACGGGTTTTTTAATTTTTAATTTAATCTGAATGAATAACATTTTGAAACTTAAAAACATAAGTGAAGGAATAACTATTTAAAGAAAAGTTAAAATGTAGTAAAAATTTAAATATCAGATGTTCTTCTGCCTAGAGCATGTAATGCATTTGTTCATGTTAAGTTTTTTCAAATATTTTTATAACATAGGTAGAGGGAAAACCAATTCTTCAGCTACAGGTTTCCATAAACTTACATACTTTGCATTTCTCTAATAAATACTTTTCAAAAAAGGTATGACTGCTAGTGTTATTTTAAGGGTTTCTTAATTATCATTCAGCAGTGGTTTTTCAAGTATTTTGCTTAATATCATGAACTGATACATATTGTGCACATATATGTGCCTGCATATTTAACAACTAATGAGTTTTGATTGATATATTTGATACTAAAGTGAAACACCTTGACAAAAACAGAAAATCAGAAACTTCATGGAACCAATAGAAAAAAGTGAATAAAAAGGCATATCTGTTGCAAATAAGGTATCAGAATGCACACTACTTTGACCATAAGTAGACAATTCATTAAAGAAATAAAAAGTACAGCCTAGGCAATTTAGCGAGACCTCATCTCTACAATAAATCAAAGACTTACCTAGGCATGGTAGCGCGCACCTGTAGTTCCAGCTACTTGGAAGACTGAGGCGGAAGGATCACCTGAGCCCAGCAAGGCTGTGGTGACGATGAGTGTGTCACTGCACTCCACCCTGGGTAACAGAGTGAGACTCCAACTCAAAATAAAGAAAAAAAGAAAGAAAGAACGAAAAAGTAGCAACTAAGAATAAAGGTAATCTTAATGGTCTCTATTATTAGTCTTTCATTTCTACATTTCTATCAAATACAGTGTATTTATGAATTTAAATTGCACTTGTGTCTCATTACATCTAAACATAAAACCATTCAAAGTTCATTCTTACAGTCATTATAAATCTCTACTGTCAAAATACTCCCAGCAATTCTATGTATTCAAAAAAGTCAATATGTCCTTCATATATTTACCACACTTTCTTTGAAAATAAAAAGAAAACTTGGTTAAGGATTATACTTTCTTCACCAATATGCATTCTAAAGGAGGCATCTTAAATATGACATATTGTATTATATATATATATAAAACAGTATAGTATATTATACATATATTATGCTAAATATAATATTTAAGATCATATTATTCAGTTATAAATCCTAGTTATGAATCTTCTACTCTTTCATCATTTCAAAGAGGGTAAATTCATGCTATCTTTTTAAAAAAAATGTATTGAATTTTTTATTTACATATAATGCATATATATGGTTTTAAAAAATCAGTTTATGTGACAAAAGGTTCTACAATGAAAAGTGTCTCTTCCTTTTACTGACTCCGGCTGATTCATTCCTTTTCAGAGGCAATGACTATTACTCACAGTCATTTGGAGGTATTTTTATTTTTGCAAGGTCACACTATCTTAGTTATGTATTTTTAAAACTTTTGAAGTTAGCTTTCTGTTTGTTGTTTATGTATGCAGTCAACTTCTATTAGCACCCTTGGAGAGTATTTGGCTTGTTAAGGACGAGTCTACTGTATGGTATGGTGTAGCACTCATTCACAGTTTTTAGCAAAGCTAGGCAAAATATTCCCTAAAGGCTCTTCATATATTTAAGCAACCAATATCTACTGATGTGCATCATGGTAGCAAACTTTGTAAGTCTGTATGTGTGTGGGTGTGTGTGCATGTAGCAATATGCTGGGTGATAGATAGTTCCCCCCAAAATATTTACACAGCAATACAGTTGAACATCCAATTAAGAACCATCAGGAAGCACTAAACACACATATTAAATCTATTAGTGGGACTTGGCACAAATGCCAATACTAAATTATGCTTTAGATTAACTCTTTGAGGCTCACTTTTGGAATCTATACTATTGGAAAGAGTTCATACTCACCGACAATTGTTTTCTGTTAAATCATTTTCCATTATCTACATAATTAGTATATTAAAACATAATAGAGATGCTACATGTACTTTAAAAAAAATCTTAAAATCTCTTGACGGTATGCAAAGACACAGATATGTCTGCCTCCATCACTTTAGGTGAGCATTTTGGAGGATGTACGAAATTATACTAAGTTTTTTGTTGTTGTTGTTGTTTTGTTTGCTTCTTTCATATTTCCATCTGGGAATCTAGTCAGTGCAGCCTCCTCTGTAGAGGATTAGGAAAATGGTTTTGTTTCAGTAATAAGGAAAAAGTCTTAGGAGAGTTTAGAAGGTCAGAGCTTCTTGATCTCTAGCAAGCACTATTTAGTGAAAGTGAATTTTTGTACCCTGTCATCTTGAGAACAATTAGGCAAATAAATTCAGGGCCCAAGGAAAATGACAACATGAACATTACTACAGAATATATCAATCCATTCTCCTATTTTATTTTCCTTATGTCTCATTTACACAGTTTAGCATCATAGAGTTTCAGATATAGGTCTTTCTTCTGGATAAACATAAATCTCAAAGGATTTATAAAACATAAACAATCATACTTTCAGGAAATCTATTTTTCAGGGTATTTGATCAATATGACAGTGTGTAAATAAAGAGACTAAGCGTAGAATAAAAGTGATTATACAGATCATCTAAAGGACATAGGGAACTATGACAGAACTTGAGACCTAGAGGCCTGAATTATTCAATTTGAGTATTACATTGTTCAAATTTTCCAGTAAAAGTCTAAAACGTACATTCTACCTCGAGTATGTAGATATTACAAACTATCATTTTTTCTTTTTTTTTGGTAAAGGGAAAATAGTTTACCGAATTTCATTGCTACTTTTTTTGTAGAAGTGTAAGACCTGTGTAAATAGGAAATTATCTACAAAAAAATTTAGGCAATATTTATAGTTTTTAAATAAGTGATGATATTAAAATTGAAGAAAATGTAGAAAAGTTATTTAAGTCCCTAAGAAAAATAATTTTGTTGGAGATTATTCTCCAGTTGTGTCTATATGTATATAATTTGCATTATCACAATCTATGCAACACTTTATGTACCACATTTTTATCTTAAAAATAGTTTCCATAATTTTATCATCTTGATAGTGATTTTTAAAGCTTTAAAGTTTTCTGTCTTACACATATAAAAGTATGAGACACTGATCATAAAGAATTAAAAAACAAAGCTGATATTTTTATAGTATGTTGATATAATCAACATGACTATGCCATCAAGCTTCTTTTATATATTTAAACAATCTATAATTTTTTACCGATATGCACAGTAGTATCAAACTTTGGAAACTTGTAAATATGTTTGTGTTTACATGCACACATGTGCTTACATATCTGTACTATAGAAGGTTACACAAATGGTATTTACACTGCAATATAATTGAATATCAAATCAGGATCTATTAAGCGCAACAAATTAAACTTACATATTCTGTGAATGGACTTGGCACAAATGTCAATACTGAATTACACATCAAATTATCTCTTTAAGCCTCACCTTTGTAATCAGTAAATTGGAATGAAAACATGAAACTTCCAGGATAAATCAAAGTAATATTAGGATTCGATATACTCTGTGTAAATATCTGTTGAATCTGGATTTTGAAGGTTACTGACAGACACAAGTAGGCACTATATTACCAGGTTAATTGTTGCATTAAAAATGGATTATAGTGTTAACCTACTTGCTTAAAATATTTGTGATTCTCTAAGATAATTAATATCAAATTGTTCTAAATCTTGGATTAAACCCAACTATACGTGAACAGACTGCTAATGATACTGACAATGTTGATATGTGAATAACATATTTAAATAAAAGGAAGTGAGAGAAACACCTCTTGAAACCTTGGTCATAAGACATTGACTCAAACCATCTTAGGCCATATAGAATTTTTATTATTTCACATAATGAGATAAAAAGGATAGGGAGGTTTTTTGATTAATTTAGTTGCTTAGAGGCATTATCAGAAATCCAGATTCTTTCCATTCTTTTCTTTTTCTCTCTCTCTTTTATTTTAAAGATGTGGAGGACAATTTAGGATTAGGTATACAAGTGGTCATCATACAGGTAAAGCTGAATCTCAAACCAGGTAAAGTGGGGACCAAAGGGAGGCTCAAACTTTGCCCATCGTTTTTCAGTCTGATATTTTTAGCACGGAAGCATGATCTTCAGAACAGCTCTCTGCAACAATGCAAAGTGACTATAGCATTTCCAATTATCATGTCCAAATAAGACAACATCTAGTAAGTAAAATCTATCTCTTCCTATGCAACTCAAATCGTGAGAATACTCTATACAATGGATCTAATTAGATCTCACCATGTAATGGATTTAATTCAAACTTGTGTTAATATGTCCCCCTTCTGTCTTATGTCTCAATCCTAAATTGACATTAACAAAAGAAAGAAAGATGTTTGTGACTAGCTTAGTAAAATTAAACATCTGTTTAAAAGAAAATGCGAGAGATAATCAATCATTGCATAAATAACCTAGACGACTTCATTCAACCTGAAAGCACTATTTAAAACGAATGCCCCCATAGCTATAGACAATTACAAAAAACAATGGAAACAGAGATTAAAGGGCTGAAGACGTATGTCAAAGGTAAGTCTATAATACTAAGGAATTCAAATGAAAACAAAAAATAGAAAAAGACAAAATGCTTTCATGTATTTTAAATGATGAAAGCATAATTCATGATTACGGATTACTTAGAAATCTTGAGTTGTAACTTGATTGATTTCCTTGGAGGACATATTTTCACCATGGTCATTTGCAAGCTACCAACACAGTCAAGTGCGTTGTGAACTGGATCCAAACTGGGTTGGTCAACCTCCACCCTTGTCTGTCTATTTCACAGTCTCAAGACAACCACCAGTCTTTTAAACCCTTGTGTCATCACTTCACTCCTCAGCTCAAAATGTTCTACTATCTCCCAGCATCATCAGAGTCCAGAGTTCTTACAAGGGCTACAAAGTTCTAGATAGTCTTGCTGCTGTTACTTCTC
Source organism: Tarsius wallacei (assembly GCA_963574415.1). Classification (NCBI taxonomy): domain Eukaryota; kingdom Metazoa; phylum Chordata; class Mammalia; order Primates; family Tarsiidae; genus Tarsius; species Tarsius wallacei. Next base: position 7,672 of record CAUYQG010222535.1, on the reverse strand, counting down.
TGACCATATCTCCGCTCTGTTCAATGCATTTGGATACATGGCCTCCTCCAGGCCTGCTCCTCCCTTCAGCCTCTGAATTTAGCCAATGGTTTTACCTTTTGAAAGTATCTGTTCAAGTGACATCTTTCCAAGGAGTCCAATGATTCTGAGGTCCTATTTATAATTTATTTAACGTACAATTTTCCCTTCTGTAACTTCATTTTTAATCTTTTATCCTCTTTATCTTCCCTGCCATGCCCCCCCCCACATACTATAAAATTTACCTATTTGCTATGTCTCCCTTGGTTATAATGTAAGCATTAAGAGAACAGTTTCCTTTTTTTTTTTTTTCTTTTTTGATATATCTCAAGTTCATAGAACATTGTCTGGAACCTGGTAAGCATTTAATAAACATTTTTTCTTTAAATGAATAATAATTTCTAATAATCAAAATGATGTATAAAACGTATGCATTCTTTTCTCTTTTTTTGAGATTAGAAAATATAGTTTATTTAGAACTAAATTAGAAAGAGAGAGAGAAAGAGAGTGAGAGAGAGAGAGAGAGAGAGGAGACTCACCACCCCAAGGTAAGGGAGGGGATCAAAGCTTAAGAAAGCATGGCCTGACCAAAGCTCAAAGAGCACATGGCCACACCATAACTTAGCAAGGTAATGGCTCTGCATTCTTTTCTTAAAAACTGCTGTTCTTTCCAATGGTTGTTGTTTTTTTTTTTTTCACATGAGCGCATGTTTTTCTCAGTGTATATACTAGAATTCATTTGGTTCTCTGAATCACATTTTTAAATGCTCCACCATATTTATATTAAATTTGAAATTTGATAAGTAAATAAGTGCTATGATTTTGCCCTTATATACAAACTATGATATGCTGTTTTGATACAAATAAGTGTCTCCTTATCCTTCTTCTACTTAACAACCAAACTCAACCTTCAGGATTTTTTTATATCTTGCAATGATAAAATACAACATATGGATATGTCAATCTCTCAAGATATCTAGTAAATCACGAGAAGTAAACACACAAATTGTTTTGATTTTTGTAAAAATTTAAATACAATAGTTTCTACATTTAGAATGCATACTTTTACCAACTTGGAGCAACATGATTCAGAAAACAATGACCAAATCTGTTCCTACACTTGTTATTTGATTTTTTCCCATATATAAGCTATTTGACTCAAGATATTTTGCGTACTATCAATAAAGCGAAAAGAAAACATTTTCCAGATTTAAAATTAACTCTCCAATATTTTTTCTCTTGAATTCAGGTTTTAAAAATGAAAACTTAAAAACAACATCTCTATATCTGTAAGCAGATGTAACAGTCTAGGAGAATAGGACAATTGATAGTTTATTCACAGAGAAAGAATTGGTTATGAGCAGAATCATTAATATAACTTGATGATATTTGTATTTACTCTTAAATTTTCTTTTTGAATCCCTCAACTATTTATCCTTGTCTGAATATGTTGATTTACTCCAGAGGCAACTGAATTAATCATTTGGTTGAGTAGAAAGAAAATTGCATTATTCTCTAACAATGTTTCGTGATGTATCTGTCATAGTCATTTTTCTTTGAATTTCAGATATTTGAATACAAAAAGTGGCTCAAAACGTGCTTCCCATTAACTTGTCTCCAAGACAATTTTAGGTTTGGGTTTTTTTATTTTTATTTTTTCTGAAAAAGTTAGATATAGTTCCTTTCATATTAGCTTGATAAATGTTGTGACTGTAGAAATGAATGTGGGATGTGAGCATTCTTTCTGGTAACATACTTAAATGTATAAAAAGAAGATATTTAAATAGAAATATTTAAAAAGAAGAAACTTGGAAGACTGATCCTATCAAACTTGAAGACTTACTATGGAGCTACAGTACACAGAGCAATGTGGTATTGGTAAAAGAATAGACAAATTGATCAATGCAACAGAATAGAGACCCCAGAGTAGATCCATGAAAATATACTCAACTAATCTTTGGCAAAAGAGTAAAGGCAATACAATAGAACAAAAATAGTCTTTTCACCAAATAGTGCAGGAATAAGTGAACAGCCACATACAAAAAAAAATCTGTATGCACACACACATGCACACACACACATATGTAGACACAGACCTTACATTCTTTACAAAATTAACTCAAAATGAATCATAGATGTAAATAAAAAAGACAAAATTATAAATCTTGTAGAAGATAACAGGAGAACAGCTGGATGACCTTGGGTGTGGCAATGACTTTTTAGATACAACATCAAAAGCAAGATCCATGAAGTAAACGAATAATTGAAAAATCAAAAAATTAGCTGGGCATGGTGGTGCATGCCTGCAGTTCCAGCTTCTTGGAAGGCTGAGGCGGGAAGACCGCTCGAGCCAGGAGTCCAAGCTTCAATGAGCCAGTTTGCACCACAGACCTGGGTGACAAGAGTGAGAGCCTGCCTCAATATAATAATAATAATAATTTTTTAAACCCCACTAACCACATAAAATTTATAAAAGAGAATTCTAATAAATCAAAGTTTTAGAGGGGGCAAATGTGTATAATCACTTTTTCATAAAGCTGTAACGTATTCCTATAGGAATACACATAAACCAGAAGGTGAAGAAATGGGTATAAACATTTGGGTAACTATTAAAGAAGGGTGAAACATATCAGAAAGCCTTTGAAAATATAGAGGACTACCAAATCATACGGAAAATAAGACTTTATGAATAAAGACCGTGAATCTGACAAAGAGGCAAATATTTAAAATGAAGACGCTCAATTTTTTCTCTTACTTTTTTTCTGCAGGTCATATTATGCCAAAGAAAAATGCAGGAGTTTTCATTTTAACTAATATTTAAGAACTTGGTGACATGGAATTGACTAAAAATTTGGAAAAGATTTACTAAATTGTTTTAGAGTTTATTATATATTTATTATATATTAGAGTCATGTTAGAGTAAATATATATGAAATATTAGAGTAAATATACATAAAAGTGGATCTCTAGGCATCACATACAACCTATGGTTTAGTAAAACTTAAAAAAAAATTAAATAAAAGACTAATTATCTAGCAATGTATTGCCAAAAAGGAAATTGCATCATATCAGCTATAAAACTAATATTCTGAAATAGTTATTTATGATTATAGAGAACAAAAAAAATAGTTATGGCTATTTAAAAATATTCAGAAACATATAAATCTTTGGCAAGCTTATATTTTTGAAGACTATGTCCAAACTATAGAAGAAAAGATATTCACGGAAGGGCAAGCCAAAAAGTAACACAACTTTCTAAGGAATGGTAAAAGGAAAATATATCCTAGAATAAGCTAACATCTGAGGGGAAAAAAATACTTAGAAAACAAACAAGCAGAAAACTTTGAGTTATGTTGATAGTAAAGATAAAACCAAAAACAAAAAATGGGCAAGAGATATATTTCTAAGTGAAATAGCATAATATTAGTATGTAGAGATAACAGTAAGAAAACCTAACTGTTCAACTTCTTCTCTATCAAAGAAAATGATTTTTAAATTGGATAGAGTTGAACAAAAATTGCTTGAGTGGGCTTGAAAAACTGGTGATAACCACTCTTGCCTATATCTAGTATGTTTTCTATGTGTCGACTTCCTTTTTGTAGCTGTGATGGGTTAGCAATAACCATCCATCTTCTCTTATTCACTTCCCATTTTGGCCAATGATACTCATTTCTGAAATGACGATGTAGGAAAAAAAATATATTTTATATATGTGTAACAAATTCATCAGAGGAAGAAGGGGAAAAGATCTTGACTTTTCCACAATAACTGCCTTCACACATGTTTTGATTTGCTCTCTTCCCTGATTGGTGATATCTCAAAAAAACCCCACAGCTTTCTAGTAACCTTCAGAAGTCAAAACATCTTGCAATTTAAATATTAAAGTTCCCAGCCTATCTTCTCCCCCTAACTAGTGTCCAAGCCACGATTTATGGATCTTCTGTAAATAGGAAGGCACGATCCATCTACCTCCTATTTCTGATTCTCTGAGAATATAACCAAGAGTCATGCCAAGGCAACATCTAGAGAAAGGAGCAAAAGATATATGTGACTGGTGTTCCGTAGAACAAGTTTTCAAATCTTCTATCTTTTATGATGCAGTTATGGAACTCTTCAAGAATCCCCATGAAATTTTGTAGTTCATGATTCCCTGATCAAACCATGAACATTTAGGACCCTTTCCCCTTCATTTCTGCAGTTCCTACTCTACAAAATCTTTGCTGCCTGAATCTCTCATCCCAACAGTCCACGTTCTTGGGTGGGATAGGGTTCAAGAGGCTTTCCCTATACATGAAAAACCGAAGCATCATCATGCCAAATGATGGAAGTTCTCATAATCTAGAGCTCATAATCTAATATTGTGAGCTGTAGATGCCAGTCTCACATCTATTCAGAATTAGATAGTTGAGAGGCAGGCAGCAGTCTCTCCATTCACATGCTCTCCAAACTTTAGAGACCACATGACAATTTCCTTCAAGAATTCTCACAGAGTGCCACTCAGATGCGCTGATGTAAGCTCACCAGTTTCTAGAGGTAAGCAAACATCTACTGTTAAATGGACAAAATACAAATCCCCTCCTTTAGGAAACAACCCCAATAGTTATAAATGATCTCTCAAAGCCTACTTATTTAGTTTGAGGGGTCAGGCACCCTGCCTCACTCCACAGAGAGAAGAGGATAAATCACAAAACTTTCTCTCATAGGCTGACAATTCTACTATCTGGATTTCTCTCTTCTATTTTCTGACATTAGCCCACATGGGCACATATGGGGCAGTGAATTTGGGAGACAAAGGATAGTTTTTTGGTGTCTTTTAAGACACCATAGGAGAGCTTAACATTTAAATGCCATCATCTTCAACATGTGAAAGCATTTTTTATCTTTTATCCTCAAAAATAGGACCAATCCCATTCAGTTTTATGCTTCTCTATCCATATAAGTACATTTCTTTCAGTAGTAACAAGATGGGAATTGAATTTGTGGTACCAATTGGATTAATGCAGAATTCAGTCCATTTGAACTACCCAACTATAGATTAAAACATGGAGAACTATAGAGTGACTAATTTTTTATTCATTAAGTGGCTATACTTGTCTCTAAAAGTGACTTCATTTTAGTGTTAGCTCTCTAATTTACATGAATGTATTCAAAGTTGTTAACATTAGAGTTAAGCTAACCTTCGACATTTGTAAAAATTCTTGGATTTCAGTGACTCATAACTGAGCAAAATCCCTTTGGTTATTCTTAAGCCAGAAGCAGGAAATAAGAGCACTTTTCCAATTTTAAGTTCAATTTAAACTTAGTGTGCTTCAATAATTCAGAAACCAATGAACTTTAAAAACTGAAGTTTTTCCTGAGTCCAATCCTTTCCTAGCTAAGATTAGTTCAGAAATTTAAGCAAGATACTTTCAATTATTTGAAAGCAATATGTTACAAAAAAATTTCTTCTGGGTTTGTTTAATATAAAACCGAGTAATATTCTATATTTTGCATAGTAATGCATATAATATTTCAAATATATATAATAAATATCTAAAATATATTTAAATCTATATTTCAAATATAGAATATAATATTAAATAAAGTGTAAGTATTTCGTGATACTGCATGAGAAGGAGAAATTAGATGTATACATTTAAGATAATAAGATAGAGAAAAGTAAGACTATTTGTAGTGACCTGTGCAAAATCTTTAAAAACTAAGATTAAATAATTAACTTATAATAAAAGTATTCTGATAAATTGCTTGATTACGTGTGTGTGTGTACACACACACACACACACACACACACACACAAGAGCAGCATTTATTATTTATATCTCAAATACTGCCAATGCCTATAGCATATTAGCATCATGATCACTAGGAAGTAAGTCTCTCACTCCATGCAATACAACGTATTCAGACTTGTATCAGATTATCATAAGAATCTGCTATTTCAAGTCGCAAAAGTGCAATCATTTTTAGACATGTTAATTCTCCCACTTCCACCTTCTACGTCTACATAAATTTCTTTGTGTGTTTTCATATATCTTTAGCTTATTAAGTTGGAAAACAGTAAAGTAGAAAAATTCTAGAATTTGGAAAACGTAAACAGTGTTTTTTCCATGGCACATGTGTTCTCTACAGGGGAACTTTGTAGTGCTGAGTTGCAAAAGATTCCATACTCAATCTGCCCTTGAGACTGTCTGTCCTGTTCTTATTTCCAAAGATGAATGTTTTCTATGCTCTGCCAAATACCAGAAAGACTGAATTCATTCAAGGATGAATTATTTAAAAGAATCTTTTGCACACCTCCTTTCAGGGGCAATATTTTGTTTTGTTTTGTTTCTGTTGGGTTGTATTTTAGGTTATAGTAATTTTTAGTACAAAAATTATATAAACAGATGTGAAGAGTATCTAAAATATCGTATTTAAAGGTGCTAGTCATTAGGAAAGTGAAATAAAATTTAATCTATTCATTTTTATTAGAGTTAATAATAGTAATACTTTCTTTATAGGATTATTTGGAGGATTAAATACCCTAGTATAAACTGAGCACTGGTAATAGTACAGAGAACATAGACTTGATTAGTATTAACCTTTCATTCAAGGTAAAATTCTTATATGGCCATTGTTATATCTTATTTTTGAGGAAAGTACTAGAAATGAATTAGGATCTTCTCCGCAATGCTGTACAGAATTGTGCTTCTGAGAACAGGTAGTGCTTTCCAGAATTGCATAATTTCGTCATGACAAATCTAAGTAACAAGAATTAGCATTTTGTCTGTCATAACTGCTAATGATATTAGTGAACCTCCGTCACTGAAGTCGGTGCTCTACGCCATTTCTCTAATAATGGAAATGGATTTGTCCTCTTACCCACAGTCCCCTGCCCAGTCAATGTCATGGTTTTGCAAGAGTGCTGACCAGCATTACAAGAGTATACTCACACCCAGTAGTAATTAACCCAGGCGTCATGGTCAGTTGGCGCAAATCATTTCAGTCCCTTTCTATCTTTCAGTCCAGGTAAATCAAGAAATCTTGACAGGTTTTTTAAATTCTCATTATTTCTTTCAATTGGCAAGACATGGATTACGTTTCTCCTCTTTCTCACGAACCTTTCTTATAGTAGGGAAATGCATTGGCAGAATGACATTTCTATCATAGAAACTAAGATAATTTTGTCGTAATAGTCTTACACTATTAATAGAATAAATTTTAAAAGATTATTAACTGAATAAGCACATTATAGTTTTAAAATGAATATGTAAATGCCGTCATAGTGTTGTTTTTTTCTATTGTACCCTGAAGTGGGAAATTTATTTTTGAAAATAATGCGTTAATTAACAGTGAAATAGTAACTTTAGAAAGTCAACTGTTCAAGGACATCATGAAGAAATAAAATAATTTTTTAAATGTTGATTTGTTGGGTCATCACTTTGTTGAATTCTGGTATGTCCACGTGGCTCTTTGAGCTGTGTCATCATGTTTCTTGCCTTTGGCTCACTCCCCTGCCTTGGGGAGGTGACTCTCCTCTCTCTTCTCTCTTTAATTACTTTCTAAATAAACTATGTTTTCCCATCTAAATCCTGCACATTTCTATGCATCTTTTGCGCAGCACCAGATCGCATGCCAGACCACCCCCTCTCCACCTCCCCCGCCCAGGTCTGAC